>BQMJ01000023.1:0-20000 GCA_025991245.1 Galdieria partita
ATAAACCCTAAATAAACCCTAAATAAACCCTAATAAACCCTAAATAAACCCTAATAAACCCTAATAAACCCTAATAAACCCTAAATAAACCCTAAATAAACCCTAAATAAACCCTAATAAACCCTAAATAAACCCTAATAAACCCTAAATAAACCCTAAATAAACCCTAATAAACCCTAATAAACCCTAAATAAACCCTAATAAACCCTAAATAAACCCTAATAAACCCTAAATAAACCCTAATAAACCCTAAATAAACCCTAATAAACCCTAAATAAACCCTAATAAACCCTAATAAACCCTAAATAAACCCTAATAAACCCTAATAAACCCTAAATAAACCCTAAATAAACCCTAAATAACCCTAAATAAACCCTAATAAACCCTAATAAACCCTAATAAACCCTAATAAACCCTAACCAATAAACCCTAATAAACCCTAATAAACCCTAATAAACCCTAATAAACCCTAATAAACCCTAATAAACCCTAATAAACCCTAAATAAACCCTAATAAACCCTAAATAAACCCTAATAAACCCTAATAAACCCTAATAAACCCTAATAAACCCTAATAAACCCTAATAAACCCTAAATAAACCCTAAATAAACCCTAATAGAACCTAATAGAACCTAATAAACCTTGATAGAACCTAACAAACCTTAATAGAACCTAGTACAACCTCAGTAAAACCTCAGTAAAGCCTGAATAAGACAGAAAAATACATATTCTTTTCTATCAGGCTACGTGTATTTTAGAGTTCACTGTTTTTTTTTTGGGGAATGCATCAGAGAAGAAAGTCCTTTAATTCTATTAATCGTTTTACGCGTGCTTCTAGTATAAGTAGTTAAGGCGCAAGTTTTTATAAAGGCTTTTTTTAATGGCCAAATGACTTTTGGTTTGTTCTTCTTTTTGTTTGTGGATTTAAGTTTTATTGCGGGAACACTTAGAATCCCAAAAAAATTTTTACATGTCATCTTTAAGTAATTGTTGAATTTTTTGCTTAGCTGTTCTTTTGTTGTGTTGTGCCGATTTAAAATTTTAAGCGGTTTGTTTCAATGAAAAACTTTTTTGGTTGTTTTTAGCCTTGTTACCTTTCTCTTTTATTGTCAAAGTTGTAAAACAAATTATTAAAGCTTTTAGTACTTTTTTTTTTGTTCTTAGTTAAGGCTCTGTATAATGTGTAGAGAATCCTCGAGTTTTCTTACAATGGATGAATGTTCCTTTATTTATCCTGTCAATATTTTTCTATAGCATATGACTTCGGGTGAAAACAGTACTAAACCTTAATAAAACTTAATTGAACCTGATAAAAAGAGTTCCTATTGCCCTGTATCTGACCATCCGCATTTGAACAATTATCACTGTCTATGTCATATTGATTTGTTGAAGAAAAAGGCGATGTTTCTCTATGAAGACTTTAATTTTTGCTATTAGTCTCGTAAAATTAGTCAATTTTAAATGGTGCTTCTTGTTTTGCTAATGATAAAATGACGTGCCTTGTGAGCGAGTTTTTTGTATGTTTGTATTTGTTGTTCATTAAGGGAAGACTTGGAAATTTAAGGAAAATTTTAAGATGGTATTTTTAATTCAAAGCTCTTTTGAGTTGAAGCATTTCTCTGCTGCTTTGCAGTAATTCGAATTTGTGAGGCATTTAGAAATTGTGACCATTTTTCTTAAGTAGCTCCTTTTTGTTGTCATTTGCATTATTACCGACATTCTTGATTGACCTTGTGGAACAGTAAATTTATATTTGGTTTTCACATTATTTTTTTGCTTTGTCTGATATTTGTGCCAAATCTATTTGGTGTAAGATCCTCTTTGTTTCTGATATTGGATGAATTTACCTTGAAGCACCCTGTTAATATCTTCCAATTGTATTTGAAAGTTTAGTTAAATATGCTTATTTTACTAGAAATTATACCCTAATGAAGACTAGAAAACCAAAATAAACAAAAACTCTTATTGCTTTTAGCCTGGGCAAACCTAATTTTTCAATCCATTACGCTCTAGTTGTCTCAAAGTAGGAGTACGCAAAGTAGATTGGTTGTGTCTGGTTTCTTATTTTTGCTTTTTGTCAAAGAATAGCTACGTATTTTTTATTTTTTATGCTCATTGTGTTACTGACCTAGTTTGGTTTCCTGTCAGCTACATTTTGTTTAAGATCCTTTTGGATTGGAAACTAGAGTTAGTTGTTACATTCCTCGTTTAATTCAGATTTTTTGAAGTTCACAATTTTCTGCTTCTTTTGCATTGTTTTGAGATTTCAAGTCTTTCGTTTAAATGGTACCCTTTTGGCTACCTTAGTCTAAAAAACGAGCAATGTACGCAACAGTTGAGCAATCTTTCACAATTAACATTTTCCTCTCTTTGCTTTTTTTGTTGTTTTCGTTATTGGATTCAAGGGTTGTCCCTTCTTTTTACTACTTTTCTATAAATGAAAAAAACATTTTTCTTCTGTATTTCATTGTGATATAGCGAATGAACTCCCTTTCATCAAAAGCATTATATTTTTTTTCTCTGTGAGCAGTTTGCTGTAACTTTTTCACTTCGTTTTACACGGTCGACAAATATCTACCCCACGAGAACAGGTTCAATGTATTGATGATGTAAACAACATGTGGTATATGAAAATTCTTCAATATATCCTCTTCTTTCTATTTCTCTGATTTCTTATTCTATGGTTTGCTCGTAAAATTGGTATTTGTATTGTTTCTTTAATAAACCTTGGATACAAGTGTAGCCCTTATAATGCAAAGATTGCCTATTGCCCTTTGATATATTGCATAAATGCCTCTTCAATACCTTTTCATAATGCCATTATGATACAACTGAAACTAAAATGCTGAAATTTTTTTTTTAGTGTTGCCATTAATTTTAAAAATTATTGAATTTTTTATGCAATAATGCTACAGTAATGTTTCTCGCAAATTTCTCTTTTCATATAGGTTTGTATGGGTATTACTTAGTAACGATAATGATATTTCTTTATTTCCTTTTCTTGTTAAATTCGTTGATATCTCCAGTGCATATATAATGAAAAACTTCCCGATTTGGATAGTTTCGAAACTTTTGTTTCGATCGTTTTACCAAGACTTTCATAGTTGAACCTTATGAGAATCGTCTTTATTAAACCCTAATAGTAAACCATAAGGAGACCGTATAGTAAACCTCAGTAAAATCTCAATAAGAAAGAAAAATGCATGCTTCCTTCGGCCAGGCTACACACATTTTGCAATTCAATTATTTCTTCTTTCATGTATGCATTCCAGGATCCGCTTTATTCTATAATGCTTTTTACCGTTGCTTCTAATGTAATCAGTTTTGTCGCAAATTCTTAATGAGTATTTTAAAGATGGCGTTGTGACTTCTTTTATTGGCTCTTTTCGGTTAACCTTAATATTCCCTAACATTCCCTAATAAACCCTAATAGTACAGCATAAGTAGACCCTATAGTAAACCCTCAGTAGAACCTCAATAAGACAAAAAAATGCATGCTTCCTTCTGCCAGGCTGCACTTATTTTGCAAGTCACTCATTTTTTTTCATTAGTGCATTAGAGAAGCCGCTTAATCCTATCAAGCTTTTTACCCTTGCTTCTAGTAGAATCAATTATGTCGCAAATTTTTTAGGAGTATTCTAAAGATGACGATGTGACTTCTTTTATGAGCTTATTTCGGTTCTGCTTCTATTTGAGTTTTACTGCGAGAATGCTTCAAACGTAAAGAGAATGTTTACATTTTACTCGTAAATATTGGTCGCCCTTTTTTGTTTAGGCATTTTTCTGTTGTTTTGTCTTGATTGAAAAGTTTAAGCGGTTTGCTCAAATGCAAACTTTTTTGTAGTAACTGTTGTTTTGACATTGTCGTCTTTCATTGACCAAGGTGTAAAGCAATTTTTAAAGCTTTGATTACATATCAGTTTTCTTTGTTCTTCGTTGAACCCTTATATGTTGTGTAAAGGATACTCGAACTTTCTTATTATGGATGAATGTTCCTTTATTCATCCAGGTAATATTTTTCTATAGTATGTGATTTTGGATAAAACTAGTAATAAACCTTAATAAAACTTAATAAACCCTGATAAGAAAGTTCCCATTGCCCTGTACCAAAACATCCGCATTGGAAGATTTATTAGGTTTTCTGTCATCACAATGCATTAAAGAAAGAAAGTGAATTGGTTCTCTACCAAGACCTTTACTTTTGCTTTTAGTCTGGTGAAAGTAATTAATTCTCAAAACTGTGTTTCTTTTTTTGCCAGCGATCAAATGACTTGTCTCGAGCTATTTTTGCGTATTTTTGTATTTGTTGTTGATTACGGGAAAACCTGGAATTCTGGAGAAAATTTTGAGATGCTATTTTTTGAGGCCTTTTTGAGTTTAGGTATTCCCTACCAAGACCTAATAGTAAACCATAACTAGACCGCATAGTGAAACCTCAGTAAAACCTGAATAAGAAAGAAAAATGCATACTCTTCTTTGCCAGGCTACACATATTTTACGATTCATTTTTTTTTTTTGAATGCATCAGAGAAGAAAGTCCTTTAATTCTATCAATCGTTTTATATTTACTTCTAGTATAATTAATTTATGTAGCAAAATTTTATAAGAGTTTTTTGAATGGCCATATAACTTTTGTTGTGTGCTTCATTTTGTTTATGCATTAGAGTTTTACTGCGTGAACAATTGAATCCCTAAGGAAAATGTTTCCATTTTATCTTTAATTAGTGATCGTCCTTCTTTTGTTCAGGCATTTTTCTGTTCTGTTGTGTTGATTTTAAAATTTAAGCGGTTTTCTTCAAGGAAAATGTTTTTGGTTGATTTTAGCCTTATTACCTTCCTCTATTATTGACAAAATTTACAGCAAATTATTAAATCTTTAATTACCGACCTTTTCTCTTTTTTTTTTTATTGAAGCCAAATTCATCCAATGTAGTTTGAATGTTCTTTTATTCATCCTGTTAATATCTTTCTAGGGTATGTGTTTTTTCATAAGAAAAAGTAATGTAACTTAGTAAGCCTGATAAAAAAAATTCCCATTGCCCTGTACTAGACCATTCGCATTTGAACATTTATCAAGGTCTTGGTCATCTAATTGCATTGGAGAAAGAAAGCGAATCGGTTCTATCAAGACCTTTACTTTTGCTTTTAGTTTCGTAAAAGTAAGGAATTCTCAAACTGTTCCGCTTTTTTTGCCAGAGATGAAATGAATTGCCTTGTGGGCTATTTCTGCGTATGTTTGTATTTGTTGTTTACTGCGGGTAGTTAGGTAAAATTTTAGAATGCTATTTTTAGTTCAAGGCCCTTTCTAATTAAGGAGTTTCTCTGTTGCTTCGCAGTAATTCGAAATTTTGGGCTTTCTAGAAATTATGAACATTTTTCTTGAATGGTTTCCTTTTGTTGTTACTAGCATCATTACCGTCGTTCTTGATTGACCGAGTGACACAGTAAATTTATGGATTTTTTTCACATTATGATATTTTGCTTTGTGTGGTATTTGTGCCGAATTTATTTGGTTTAAGATCCTTTTGGTTTATTATATTGGATGAATTTACCTTGATTCACCCTTTTAATATCTTTTTACAGTATTTGAACGTTTAGGTAAATTTGCATAATCAACTTGAAATTATACTCTAATCAAGCCTAATAAAACCAAAACGAGGAAAAATTGCTTATTGCTTTCAGTCAGGGCATATCTAGTTTTTCAATTTATTGCGCTCTAGTAGTCTCAAAGTAGGAATGGGCAGAGTAAATTGTTTATGTCTGTTTTCTTATTTATGTTCTTTGCCAAAGAATGGTCACTTTTTTTATTTTTTTATTTTTTATGCTTGTTGGGCTACTGACCAAGTTTGGTTTCCTGTCTGTTACATTTGTCTATTTTTTATTGGATTTGAAACTGGAGTTATTTTTTAGATTCCTCTTTTAGTTCAAATTTTTTTGGAGTTCACACTCTTCTGCTTCTTTTGTATTGTTTTGAGATTTTAGGTGGTTCGTTCAAATGGTATCCTTCTGTTGACGTTAGTCTAAGGCTCCAGCATTGTACGCGAACAACTCATCGCGACAATTGAGCAATCTGTCACTATTAACAATTTCATTTCTTTGTTTTTTGCTGTTTTCATCGTTGTTTTCAAGGATTGTCCCTTCTTTTTACTACTTTTCTAAAATGATGCTTCCTTCTGCCAGGCTGCACATATTTTGCATGAATGGCATTAGAGAAGCCCCTTAATTCTATCTATCTTTTTACCCTTGCTTCTAGTATAATCAATTATGTCGCAAATTTTTTATGAGTATTTTAAAGATGACGATGTGGCTTCTTTTATGAGCTCTTTTTGGTTTTGTTTCTTTTTGAGTTTTATTGCGAGAATGCTTCAAACGTAAAGAGAATGTTTACATTTTACTTTAAATCAGTGGTTGTCCTTTTGTGTTTAGGCATTTTTCTGTTGTCTTGTATTGATTGAAAATTTTAAGCGATTTGCTTAAATCCAATTTTTTTGTAGTAACTGTTATTTTGACATTGTCGTCTTTCATTGACCAAGTTGTAAATGAATTTTTAAAGCTTTTATTACATATCAGTTTTCTTTGTTCTTCGTTCAAGCCTTATTTGTTGTGTAAGGGATACTCGAGCTTTCTTATAATGGATGAATATGCCTTTATTTATCCTGTTAATATTTTTCTATAGTATGTGACGTTGGTTAAAAACAGCAATAAACCTTAATAAGACCTATTAAACCCTGATAAAAAAGCTCCCACTGCCCTGGACCAAAACATCCGCATTTGAAAATTTATTAGGTTCTCGGTCATCACAATGCATTAGAGAAAGAAAGTGAATTGGTTCTACCAACGCCTTTACTTTTTCTTTTAGTCTGGTGAAAATAATTATTCTCAAACTGTGCTGCTTGTTTTGCCAGTGATGAAATGACTTGCCTTGTGAGCTATCTTTGTGTACGTTTGTATTTTTTGTTTGTTACTGGAAAACCTGGGAATTTATTGAAAATTTTAAGATGCTATTTTTTAAAGCCTTTTTAAGGAATTTCTCTGTTGCTTCGCAGTAATTCGAAATTCTGAGCTTTTAGAAATTGTGAGCATTTTTCTTCAATGGTTCCTTTTTCTTGTTGTTAGCATTATTACCGTCGTACTTGATTGACCGAGTGACACAGTGAATTTATGGATTTCTCACATTATGTTATTTTTGCTTTGTCGTATTTGTGCCAAATCTATTTGGTGTAAGATCCTTTTGGTTTCTGGTAATGGATGGATTTACCTTGATTGACCCTGTTAATACCTTCCTATAGTATTTGGACTTCTATGTAAATATGCATATTTAACTAGAAATGATGCCCTAATGAAGCCTAATGAAACGGAAATAGGGAGAAAATGCTTATTACTTTCATTCAGGACATTCCTAGTTTTTCAATTCGTTGCACTCTAGTAGTCTCAAAGTAGGAGTGGGCAGAGTAAATTGTTTATGTCTGGTTTCTTATTTTTTGCTAAAGAATAGTTACGTATTGTTTCGTTTTTTATGCTCGTTGTGCTACTGACCAAGTCTTTTTTCCTTTCAATTGCACTTTGTTCAAGCTTTTTTTGGATTGGAAACTAGACTTAGTTGTTACATTCTTTGTTTAGTTCAAATTTTTTTTGGAGTTCACAAATCTTTGCTTCTTTTGTATTGTTTCGAGAATTTAAGTGATTCGTTTAAATGGTACCCTTCTGGTGTCATAAGTGTAAGGCGCGAGCAATGTACGTGAACAAGTCGTTGCAACAGTAGTGCAATCTGACACTATTAACATTTTCATTTCTTTGTTTTTTGCTGCGTTCATTGTTGTCTTCAAGGATTGTCCTCCTTTTTTCTACTTTTCCTCCAATGAGAAAAAAAATATTTTTTCTTCTGTATTTTAATGTCATATAGTTACTAAATTCACTTTCATCAAAAGTATTCTATTTTTCTTCTCTGTGAGCAGTTTGCTGTAACTTTTTTACTTCGTTTCACACGATCGACAAATATCTGCAGGACGAGAACAGGTTCAAGGTACTGATGATGTAAGAAACATGTAGTATATGGAAATTCTTCAATGTATTCTCAAGTTTCTATTTCTCAAAATTCTTATTATACTATGGCTTTCTTATAAAATTGGTATTTGTATTGTTTTTTTTGATAAACTTTAGAAACAAGTGTAGCCCTTACAATGCAAAGATTGCCTATTCCCCTTTGATGTATTGCATAAACTTCTCTTCAATACCTTTCCATGCTGCCAATGTAATAGAACTGAAACTGAACTGCTGTAATCTTTTTCTTCTTTCTTTTAATATTGTCATAAATTTTATAAATTCTTCAACTTTTTTATGCATTAATGACACAGTAATGTTTCTCATAAATTTCTCTTTTCATATAGGTTTGTATGGGTACTACTTAGTAACGATATTGATATTTCTTTATTGATGCTTCTTATTAAGATCGTTGCTATCTTCAGTGCATACATAATAATAAGAGTTCAATTTGGATAGTTTCGAAACTTCTGTTTCGATCGTTTTACCAAGACATTTATGGTTGAACATTACCCTATGAAAATCGTCGTGAAAAATCTCTCTTAGCAAAAATTTAAGTCGCGTAATTTGGTCACTTTGTTGTATTCTACGTTGCAGTGTTATTGAAAATGTAAACATTTGGTAGGTAGTTTTTACTTTCTGACTGCCTAAAGGTACTGCTTGTTTCATTCTGTAAGTACCCTTAACTTGAAATATAGTGTCGCTATACATATTTAGCAAAAAGTATACAATGCTTATGGTATTCTTGGATTTTCAAAGGCAAACCATTGTGTTTTGGTAAACTTTTCGAGCCGCCTTTTATCTATTCTCAACAATGCCAAACTGAGAATCAATTTGTTGGTTTTTCAGTGTGAATATTACTATGCCCTAGATTCTTGCTCAATTGTCGTTTTCTAAGAATGATTGAATTAGGAGATTCAATCGTCGTATAGACACTTAGTTCACAATTTAAAAAATTCAGCTTTTTGCTCCATTTTCTTCTAGTACTACTGTCTGTTTTCCTTTTGTGTCTTATGTCTTATAACCCTAATAATGTGTAATGAAGCTTTTCTAGGTTCTATTTCACCTATGTACTAAAATGTTCGAGGTGAGAATACGTTGATTTTTTGTATATGCAGATTTGTTCTACTATTTTTTTAACTAAATTTTGCATTATGACCTACTGTTTACCTCTGAGAACAACTAGAAATACTGATGCCCATAAAGGACAAATAATGTATTGAAATTCTTCAATTTTTTCAATTGGGCCGACCTCCTTAAATTCTTTCTTTTTCTATAGACTCTATTTGACACGATATTTTTATCGCTCTTCTAATGAACCCTAGATAATTTTAGAAAAACAGTTCAACTTTTTTTTATTTGAAAAGACACGATTTTTCATTCCTTTTTCTAAAAGGCATGTGTTTTTCTCAATTCATTAGGTCGTCATAAAAGAATCTAATAGAGTATAAAAGTGAGCGGTTTATTTTAGGTTACATACTTGTCAAATTGTGTCAACATTTTTGAAGATTTTTGTGATTTTGCTAATTTATCTCGAGTGACAAAGTAATTCTTCCTTCGAAATTTTTTGGAATTACCCCACAGTTGTATATGCATTGCATGAAAACGATATCCAATGGTTCCATTTCTTTCATTTTTATTGAAATTTTTAATTTTTCTTTAGGAGCTGAGCAATTTGGTTGTGAATTTGATATGCGAAATCTAAATCTGGTAATTTTTACAGCTAACGTATAACATGGCTTGTTTCACTATAGTCGTTTTCGATATTGAAAGGCGACAGTTTTTCGAAAAGTAGAATCTTGGGACTGTTGGTTGTTGCTATGTGGCATCTTTTATCAGACACCTTTTTTTGTAAAAACCTTTTTTGCTTCCTTGTGGTAACTGAATTCATTTTGTTCTATTTTATGTTGATCGACATTATATTATACACGAATTGTACTGTTGATATATATAAGGAATATGAAGCAAGCCACGCTTTTGACATAAAAAAGCCTCAAATGAATTAAACAGTTAGCAATCTCGCCACAAAAATTCAATGTTGGTCTGTAGCATCTTGGGTATTATATGCTTTATGTCAGTTTGACTATGCTTTGAGAGACAGCTTGTAGAGAAACATATCTCTCAAGATCACTTTTCCTCCATGATTTTGTTGCATTTTCTTTCTTGTTCTTTGAAATCATCCTGTTGTTTTTGTTTTTCTCCTTAACTATATAAAATTTCTTTTAAGTATTTTAATTTGACCAAAGTACTGAATTGTTTCCGACTGACAGTATGGTAGGTTTTTCTTTGAACATGCATTTTGGACACTTCATATTAATATCTTTGCACTGTCGACTGGTTTCCGCTCAAGAGAAAAATTAGAGATACTTATTCAATAATGACAAGTAGTGTATGAGAATTCCTCAACTTTCTAGAGATTCTATTTCTCTTATTGTCTTTCTTTTCTCTATAAGTTATTTTCAAAACAGGTACCTTTAACGTTCATTTTCTAATCTATAAGTGTACGAAAGAAAGAAATGTTACTAAGTTATAATTTTAATAAGAAAAAAATTGTCTAGTGTCCTCTGACATACGTCATGTGCTTTCCTTCAATGAATTATGTTCTCGTGAAACCAATGTTATAAAGCAAAGAATTATTGAATAATTCAAATATTTTGACTTAGCTTGTTGCTTTCATATTTGGTGGCTTTTAAGTTTTGTTTTGTTTGTTGATCCATTCGTGTCAACTCAATTTCGCCTATGAATTCTTCATCCCCTAACATACTCGTGCACTTGTACCGCTTTAGACTTTCATGAATTTTCTCTAGTACTTGTTTTCGGGTAACGTTTTCATTTGTTTGGAGCTAACATAATTCACTATGTATTTGAAATGTTGCTAAACTAAATTGGCTCCGTTTCTTGCATCTCCCGTATCAGAGCCCTTTTCGATTCACTGACAGTGGTTTGAAAAGTACAACCTTGTTTTGCCTTATGGTTCCTTTATGCTGTCTTATCTTTCACTTAGCAATTTGGCAAAACAGTTTTTACTTTCTTGGGATCATTGTATACTCCTTATTTTATTCTGTGAGTATCTCGTATACTATAATGCTGCTTTGTTGATGGTATACATATTGACCCAAAAGTAATCCAAACCATAAATATGCCATAAAAAAAGCCTGCAACTGAACGAAACAGTTAACAATGACGACGTAAATGTTCCATCATGTCTACTGTTCTTCCTCTTTCTTCTTGCTTTATATCTACCTGGTCTATACTTTGCGCTATAACTAATAGAAGATTATATCACTGCGTGGCATTTTTCATTATTGGTCATATTGTACTCTCACTCTTTTTCTCTACAATCAATTTCACCTTCCTTGCTTTCTTAGCTTTTAATACTTTTCTAGTCTTTTACTATGCATTGCATAATATTTTGGTTTCTTCCTAGCTCTTTTCTCTAGAATTTTCTATTTGAAACTCTATGTTTGGGAAGTCCTCCAGTCGAAATTCTATTTCCTCCATTTTTACCATAAGAAATTTCAACGCGTTTTGCTTTTCATACTTATCTAGCGTTTAAGTCGATACTTGGTCAATCGAAATCAAAAGAATGTGTTGTACAGAGGCACAAATTCATTTCTATGCTTTAATAGGAAGCAAGAGCAAGATTGAGACTAGATGTCTGTGTTAGTAACACAACTTGAAATACTGTGACACTTGAGAAGTTGCAGGAGAAGCTCTACTTGTAAATATTCTAGTGTACTTGCAAACTGGCTCAAGAATTTCCAACTATGTCATGTATGCAAAATGCACCATAGATATTTTGAATCAATCGTTGGTCTTTCCTCAACTTTTCCAGAGGACAATGAAGTATGAAAGAAGAGCTTGGTAAGTTCGTTTCTTTTACTCCTCCATTTCTGTTGATTTCGACCCACCACTACTTATTTTTATATTTACAAATGAATAGCACTCTAGCCATTTTTTAGACAGTTGGAGCTTACTCTTGGCTAATAATGAAAAAGTTCATATGAAACAAGAAAAAACAAATTAGTATATACAAACCAATTTCTACAACCTTTCTTCTACAAATATCTGCTTTAAAAAATTTCCAAAAAATTTTTCAATTTTGTGGAGAATTGGCTCGTAGAACACAGCCCACGACAGCCAGAAGGCAATAGAGGAAAGTCAGGGGAAATGAATCAATGAACCCTCATGTGAACTCAAATAACTTCTTACTGAATTTCCCAACGACCCAGCTTGGATTCTAATTCAGTCTAGTAAAATCTACAACGCAACAAGTTTTTCATTTGCAACACAATCTACTAAGGTTCTATATATTATTTGCTAATATTGTTTTCACAGATATTACTTTCTAATTTAGTCTCTTGTAAAGAATAGAGGTTTCTTTGTAAAATTGCATTTCTTCTTGTTGAGTGTGTATGTTTTTTGAATATGTATAGTATTTTCCAGGTACTACTTTAGGTGTTTTTTATGTTAATCCTTTTCCTCTTTCACATCACAGTGTAATTGGAAATGATTTCAGCATTATGTATCATAGACAAATTTATAGTTTTAATGTATTTTATTCTGGACTTTTTGTATGGTCCGCTTTTATATGTTTTCCTAATTGTTTTAATTCGCCACTGGGTTATATAAAATTCGTAAACTTTTTTCTCCTAGACTTCCTGTAATTTAGAAATTTGATTGTGTTTGTCCTTGTTTTGGCAGAGTAGTTTGTTTTGAGCTAATATTGTTGTTGCCAGAAATTTTTGGTTTTCTTTTTCTCTTTTCAATTGAATATTCTATGTGAAACTCTCACAAGTACATGTTGTCTTCAATAAGTTTCTGTGATAAATTTAGCTTCTCATGTCAATTGTCTTGCTTCTCTATTTATTGTTTTGATCGATATTGGGTTGTTTGAAACTTTTCTTTTAAACTCTGGTCTTAGAAGCATTTTTGTATAGTTGTTCTTCATAATAAAGTTTTTCTTATGAAGCGATACGAGAAACTTTCTTTTTTGGCGTTGGGTGATAGCTCTACTGCATTGGCCCCAGCTCTGTCCACTTATGAATAATTCTGACTGGCTGATTGGTAAAGTTTGAATGGTCAATTCTAGTCTTTGCCTTTTTTTAAGAATTTGCGTTGATTCTCTGAAGTCTCTCTGTTTACACCTTTGTGACTGATAGTGTCTAAACGTTGAGTCTCGCCTCTCCTGAATTGGGTTAATACATATGCAAATTGCCAAGATTCGATTTCTTAGATATTATCAATTGTATTTTCCTTCTATAATGGTCTTTTTTGTACTGTGTATTGCAGTTAGTGTTTGTCTTTCTTTCTTGGCTAAAAGTCTTTCTCGTTTGTATATAAATGACAAGGTAGTTTGTCTATAAAGAAATTACGTGTCGTGTACATTTTTTATTATCAATTGAATAGAAAAAATTCCTTGCCTTTCAGACATTTTTATCATTATGACAATCCAAATGTTGGAGAGAGTTCTTGTATAATTAACTAGTCACAAAATTAAGCGTGTATTCATTCACGAACGCTAGACTTCTACGAAAATAGAATTTTGGCAACCGTACCCACCAGTATGAAGGTCGATCGTTCAAGTCATGTCTTGCTCAATTTTGCTTTGTAACGTAGGAAGACCCTGGAATATCTTGCGCATATCTAGGAATGTTGCTCAGTAGAGTAATTTAATATGCAGAAAGAATTGCTGTCTAAAATGAGCAATGTATTTATAAATTCGTGGATAGTTGTCCATTTGTATACTTTGTGCTTGTCAGCCTTTTTATAGAATTGTACGTTATATAGCTGGTTGTGATTTCCCAATAGAAAGAGAGGACTATTTAATTGCCTACAGTAATACTATTCAAACAATATCCTTTCCAAAACTGTGTCTCACAAACTGTCAACTGCTAAGTATTTATAGACTTGAGCACAAAAGACTACGGTAGCTATTCCAAACATACACTATGCCGACGAGTTGCGTAGCCTCTCTTTTGTGAAAGTTTTTCCCACCAGACACTCTTTTTCTTCCAAGTCTTGTTTCGAATTTGCATCCTTCAAGTGACCTCGTCAAGTAAGATTAGCAAGCAACGACGTAAAGATGCTTCAACGTGGGTGTACAAACTCTGTTCACGTCCGTTTTCGAAACAGCAACTCAAAGTTGAACGGCACAGTTCAGTTGCCACGAGTCGATCTCCACTCTCCACTCGGACAATGGATTCTCAATAGACAAAAACTGACAATGACAAGAATCGTTTTTGTGAAAAACCAAAGAGAATCAACTCAGAATATACTCCGATTGTTACAAACGATCTTGGTAATTATTCCACAATGGAGAGTCTTCAACAACTGTTCACAGGAAAACAGTTACCTGTACAATTCAGTTCAAAGACCAAGTTACATTGGAAGACTAGAGTGGGACAAGGATTCAAGGTCAAAGACTATTTGGAGCCTTTGTGCCTACTGGTTCCCCACTACTCCGCAGGGTCAACGTCTTCAAACAGACCGGAGACTAAAGATCAACAAATTCTCTAACAGAACCAACGTTGCAATCGACATGAACTTGGAAGCGACTTTGAGGTTCAAGCCATGTCGTTGACAGGAAACGACCAAAACAAACTGGGCCTTGGTTGGTATTTCAAAAAGTGCGAAATCATAAAACTTCAAAGTTTTTTTCGTACTAAAAAGTTCTCCTCTAAATTCAACTAATTATATTTTCATAAAAAGGAACAATTTTATCCACTTCAAAACAGGTGGTAACAGAGCAACTACAGCCACAGTTGAGCAAAACAATCACAAAGAAAGATTGGGCAAAGTGACGTTGAAGAGCTCTTCGAGTACCGTCAAAAGTGCACACGCCATATAGTTTCATATGTACCTAGTGAAAACTTTCCAAGGGAACCTTCCACTCAAAGGTTTACCTAGAATACTATTGATTCTCTAACGTTGCATTATTTGAAGAGAACCGTTGTGTTAGAATGAGTGTCGTCATACCCCTGAGAGTAAAGCCCGCCATTGTATATTGAGATAAACTCACCTTTGTTATTCACCTTGGAGATTTACTTGCTTCAAGTTGATTTGGAGAACATTGAGCTCTAGTTGATAGGAATCATTTCAAGAAAGTATAATCTGCCACTTTCAAGAAGAAGAGCGTGTTTCTCACACCTTAGAACGAGTGGGTGTGCAGTCGCCAAGTTGTCATAGAGAAATTTCGGCAAGTAGAGTGAACACTTGTGCTGATCAATGTCTAGCTGAACTGTTTGCAACTTGGAGGACTGTGAATTTTGTGTTACCAGTATCAAGGACTTTTTAGACTTTTGCAGTTTTGAGTTGATACACTTTGGTCGAGTATTTCAATTATCAACAAAACGTGATTCAAGTAAACATTGGAAGTTAAACATGTATAATTTGTGTTTTGCCTCCAAGTATGTTGATAACGAATCTAATCAAGTTTCTCAATTCGCTTGAATACATGGACCAAGTGTCGCATATTCTATTCTTGTATAATTCAATTGCGAAAATAACGAATCAGTTGTTGACTCTCTCTATTTTGTATAAAATCTCCATATGAAAACTATTCATATAGCATAGCGCCATGACTCATATAATAAGTATCGTTGCAAGAACCTTGCCTTATTTGTCACTTGACAACAACAGTCCAAAACAAAGACCCTCGGGACATTTCCTCCAACAAATCTAAAACAGCGCAAAGTTTCAAACAGTCTGTGTTTCACAAAACTCAACAATCTACCACGGAAAATTCTGCAAACACTAAAGCACTCCAAAGTTGGAGAAACATAACCAAGATGTCAAGGGTGGCTTTCCAAGACAAAGAATTGCCTGCACTAGTAAACCAACATAGAAAAGCAAAAAGGGAAGGAAGCAGCAACTCAATCAGAAACTCTTCAACCATACCTAGGGTACTTGAACACGCTACAAAGCTAGTACCGGAACTGACTCTTTAGTTCCCTCGGAGTCTCTCTGATAAACAACCTAGATGCATTTACAACAGTTCCGTTAAAACCCCACTCTCATAAAAACGTCCAAAGTTGGCTAGTCTCCACATATATTCTAAAACACAACGCCAAGACCCAAACTTGGAAAAAACCTGTTGTAAACAATTTGGAAACATATAAACTGGTCAAGAACTCAAACATTCATAAAGCTTTATCCAATTCCCAGTCAACTAGTTCATATAGAGCAACTTTGGTGATTGCTTCAAGTAGGTCAACGGAAGGTTGAAAGCTGCCATCATCACTCCCCGTCCAGAAAAGGTGATTTGGGCAAGTCGGTTGTGTTCTCAACAGCTTCCTTGTGAGCCTGCTGGAGACTTGTTATCTTGAGAGGAAAGGATTACCAAAGGGGAATAAACAAAAGATTGCTGAATTGCAAAGAATAATAAGTTGAAACCCACTGGCAGTTCAATTGACCGTTGTACTTGCTGACTATGAAACTATAATGTTTCATCACCAACTCATAGGACCTCAAGTGTGTGCAATCTTTGCTCCGTTTTTCTGTATACAAGAGTTGGAACTACGGTAAGAGTGGAATAATTAAAGTACCTTTTGCTGAACGACTTTTCAAAAGGGGAAAAGTGACGTTGGCAGATCCCAACTAGGGATAGAGTGCAGCTTGCAGTGCAACTTTTGAAAACAGGGCATTGTTTTCAACCCAATTTCTTTCTTCTAACAACAAAAGCGAAACGATTTGAGCTGTTACAAGTTAATTGTACACTAATTGTTAAAGTGTTGTATGTAAAGGAGCTGATAGAGTATTTACCCTTGTAGAATTACAATAGTCACTCTTTTACTTTACCAGACATGGTCTACGAATATCTAAAAAGGCTTTGAATCTTGCTTTTAAACTGGAAAATGCTGTGAGCTTTTCTATTTATTTACACACTCAACAACCAAGCAGCAAAAATAGTTCGATGATTACTGTATACAAAATGGGTGAAGTTTTCTCAATTTTGAATTTCGTGTGGCGGGATGCTCCTCTCTCCTCTCCAGTTGGATAAGAGACTCTAAATGGTGGTAAACTGACAAATAAAGGAACTAGTTATGTGAACAAGATAAGAATCAGCTCACTATCTACTCCGAGTGGTACAAAAGACCTTGATAAGTGTGGCACAAAGGAGGATTCACAACAACAATTCATAAGACTTTACTTTGTAGTATACTTGTACTTGAAAAACCAAGTTACACTACAAGACTGTATAGGAGCAGGGGTTCAAACTTGAAAATAATTGGGAGCTCTTTATGCCCACTCTTTGCACAGTACTCTACATAGTGAAAAGAGCCTTTAAACTTACCAGAAAATAAGCTTCAAGTCACTGAAAGTTTACGACCAATACTAGCAGGTCTTGGATGGCAAAGTTTGGTCTTGAAAAGTTTTCTCGTTGAAACCCACTGTTTGACGCTCTCTAGGCATTACTGTTGAAATTTATCGTTTCGCTTTGGGGCAATATCATTCCATTGAAGCAGAATTATTTTACTTTGTTCACTGAATCTTGCATCTTTACACTTCACAATGCTACTCTCTAACAAAATGGATTGAGTAAATAAGTAGTTTCTTTTGTGCTTCGATTCTTTGCTTGAATGGTTCTTGTGATTCAAAACTCATCTGTCTATGGTCCCAATTTTACTATATTTGTATCCATTTGGACAATTATATCGGACGAATTTGAGTCACAACCGAATTCTTCTTTATAAGGATCTTTTAAAATTGTCAATTGCTAAATTCATTCGAGTTGAATCATTTTTGTGAGCTCCAAGTATACTATAATTGTTTCTCGCTGATGACACTAAAATGTCTATGATGAAGGTAATGATGGCTATTACACTGGTAGTCTTTTTGAGTTCCCCAAAAATGAACTTTGAATTTTTCTAGAAAGTTTTTGAGTCTCTTTTTATCTATTCTCAACAGTGTCAAACTTAGAATCACCTTGTCGGCTTCACAATATGTACTCTTATAACTTTGTTCTTTTTTATTTTTTAAGTAATTGAATTAAGAGATTCACTCATCAGATAGACTATTTTGTTCATATGTTAGAAAAAGTTGATTTTTTGTTCTTCTTTTTTTCGGTATTGCTATGTTTCTTCCTTTTGTGTTAAGAAATAAAGTTGGACTATAGTTTGGATTCAATTCTCACTCAATTGCTTCTCTTTGTTTAACATCTGCATGGTTATTTCTATCTTTTAATTGCTTGACTTTTGATGTTCCGTGCTACTTGCGTAACTGTTATTATTTGGGGAATAAAAATGAATCTATTTTCGTTCTGTTCCATACTCTCTTAAATACTGCAAAGTTTCACGTTTTACTAGAAAATTTTAAAACGAGAAAAATTTCAATGACACTTGAAGTAGAATGAATAGAAACGCTTCATTGATTGTCTCTTGAGTATAAAAGGTTCTAAAAACCAATAACTTTTTTTATACTCCTTGATCTTCTGAATAAAATTTATCAATCAACAGAATAATTCAAGTAAATTCTTTTTGAATAGTAACTGATTGAACGAGTTATCTTTCTTTTATCATGTTCATTTCTTTGCAAACAATCTTCACATATCGCGAATATCGATAAAACAACTAAAATGAAAGAATAGAACTTGTGTGATTGACAAAACTCAATGAATCCTTGTTTGCAAATTGAGTTTCAAACTATTTGCCAAAGCAGCTTTAAACATGGATATATTCTCTAACTTTGATATATCTTTGGACAAGCTTGTTCATTTCATCCCCAATCATTCAATCCTTTACCAGACAGCTTGTTTCGAATTGTATATTTTTTTGGGATCTCTGCACCTTTCAATTCAGTAGACTCTCGGTCTATCTTGCCATAGTGATCAAGGTTTGTTTTCGTGGAGAATATTTCTTCATTTGCTTTTGGTTTTTGAAAATACCTTGGATATTTACCCAACGATCAACTTGGGTCGCGTTTATGTTTTCGAAAACCTCTGTAAAGTAATCCTATCCATAAGTATGTACATACAACTCCTTCAGGTTAAAAGGTGCCGACAATATTACGACTATTTCAAAATCATCCACTTTTACACTCTTTTTATCTGTAGAACAAAGCACGATCAAATCTACTGTAATTCTTTCTAAAAAACTTCCTCTTTCCAATAAGAGACATCCTCCCCTTTGACAAACTTCATTTTTGAATTCTGATGTTGGGTGGTCAACCGTAGAACCAACTCTTGAACCCTTTTTGCTTTCTTCAAATACCAATCACAGGTAAAGCAAACAAAGAACCAAGCAAAGATGTCGAAAATACTTTTGTGAAAAAACTTGGTTTACTTGGATGTTGTATAGAATGGCACAAACTCTTTCAATTCACGGCTGTAGTTGTCAAGTGTTGGGTGTTCTCTTTTCTCCCCTTGGACAAGAGTCTGTTTTACAAATACAAATTGACAACGAAAAGAGTCTTTTATGTGCTGTTGAACATACAGGAGTCAACTTTCAATACTGCAAAAGACCTTGATGCTTGTGGTAGTAGAAACAAGAAGATATTCTCAACCACAGTTGATATGACAACACTCTGTAGTATAATTCTGTAAGACAAACCAAGTACCACTTGAAAACATCTACAAGGAACAAGTATTCAAAGACAGTTTGGAGTCTTTTTACTGTTGCTTTTTCCACAATACTATGCACATAGTCACTGCCTTGTTGATATAGACTACAAGCTAAAGATCACAAGTTCTTAACGATAATTTTTATTGCAAAGGACATAAATGGAAACTGAAAATCAATCTAAAAGTCCATTGCTACTCAAGTTTCATACCCAGTGGTTGCAAAACTTACGACCAAAACAAACCCAGGTTTCGACAATATTCAAAAAGAAGCGAAACACTTTCTAGTTTGTTCTTAAAGTACTTCAAGTTGAAACTCAAAAAGTGTATTTATAAACAGTCTTTACCAAAACAGGTTACATAACTCAACTACCTGTGCCACTTGTTCCCAATCACCCATCC
>BQMJ01000023.1:25000-245767 GCA_025991245.1 Galdieria partita
CTCTGGCTTCATCCTACTCAGGCATAGTTCACCATCTTTCGGGTCCCAACATAACAACTACTTTGCCTTTCAAAAAATATTGAAAGGAAGCGAGTTGCATTCGTTTTCATAAAATAAAAACAAAATCACTCTACAAAAAAAATTTTATTTTTTTTTTATCGCTTGCACTGCGTAGATTCAAAGATACTTCTTCTTCTACTCGCTGTCATGTTAGACTCCTTGGTCCGTGTTTCAAGACGGGTCGAAATCTACCATAAGGATCCATGTTCTCTTAAAAACCCTTGCGGGGATATAAAACATAGTCTAGTAAATAGAGTCACAATTCACAGACTCTACATTCTTCTCAATGGAAAAATATAGGCAACTTGAATCAGACCTTTCATTCACTATACACCATGTACATGGACCATCCAAATGGAAATACCAACATTCATTTCTCTTTCTTTTTGTCGAGAAATCAACTAGGATTTCCTTGGATTGCTTTTTCAATAAAATAATGGTAGATTGCGCTTCCCTCTCAACGGTTTCAAGTACTATTGCACTCTCTTTTCAAAGTTCTTTTCATCTTTCCCTCACGGTACTTGTTCACTATCGGTCTCTCTTTCATATTTAGCCTTGGATGATTTATAACACCCAAGCAAATTAAGGCTGTACTACCAAACAACCCGACTCTAACAAATTCTAGTATCGTAACGCATAAATTACAAAGAAAAAGATAAACGGGATTCTCACCCTCCATGATATTCCATTCCAGGAAATTTGCTTTTTCTTTTATGCAAATACTAGAAGCGTATTTTACTATACATCTCCTTTACAGTTAAATTGTAAAGGATTCTCATATTGGGCTTTTCCCACTTCGCTCGCCGCTACTAGGGGAATTCCAGTTGGTTTCTTTTCCTCCGCTTAATGATATGCTTAAGTTCAGCGGGTAGCCTCATCTGATTGGAGGTCTCTTTATAAAGTCATTGGTTTGTGAATACTAGATGATATCTATGAATCCAAAAAAAGGAAGAAATCTAGTTTCTTTTGGAGAAAAAAACTTGAAAAATGGATACAATGATTGACAATGTGGATTGGAAATAATCCATCATAATTGTATACATGCATACCGATTCAAATTTTTCCTTTCAAAAAAAACTAGTATTGTTTTTCTTTCAATCACAAGTGCAAAAGAACTCACAACATGTATTTTTCAATGCTTGTCTTGAGCCAATGCAATGTGATCCAAAAAAAACACGATTCATAAAATCATCCAGTATATTTATTTCATTTCTTTCCTTCTTGTTGAAAAACTCGATAAATTCTCATAAAATACTCGAGAAAAAGAAAAATCAATCACACAATTGACATTTCAAAAATAGAGAAATTTCAATCATGTGGTCCATGATTTCTCTTTTCATTCAAGTACCTTACAATATTCTATCAAGTAGTTTCCATTCCATTTTTTTTCAAATAAAATGATTTTGGTTCAAGACACTCCAACAGATGTGCTTCCAAGAAAATAAATTCACTTGAAAGCGCAACTTGCGTTCAAAGATTCAATGATTCACGAAAACTTGCAGTTCACACTACATTTCGCTTTTTGCCGCGTTCTTCATCGTAAAGAGAACCGAGATATCCACCGTTGAGAGCTTTCGATTTTATCAATTGTTGTTGATTTCTTTTCTGTTTTGTTTTACTTGCAAAATGGAGACAAATAGAGAAAATATATATATCCAAGGGATATATAAAAATTCTATGATTCTTTCAAAGAAGAAATAAAAAGAAAAAGAAAATGATTTATTTCTCTCTCTCTTTTCTTTCTCCTTTCTTCAATGCACAGGGTGGTTATATATATAGAGATATAATGTGAATACAAAAATAAAAATAATCAAGAAATACAACAGATTTCAAAAAAAACAAAAAAAGATAGAAAAATAAAAAATATTATTTCTATCCTCTACCTTTTCTCTGCCCCTTTCGTAAATCCAACTTGTACCCTCAATCACTCTTTTCACTCTTGCATCCCACATCTACCTTCTCATACTGTGAATGATCCTTCCGCAGGTTCACCTACGGAAACCTTGTTACGACTTCTCCTTCCTCTAAACAATAAGGTTCAACGTACTTCCCATAATATCCATTTTCAAAAAAATAAATATCACAGTCCGTACGCTTCACCGGATCGTTCAATCGGTAGGAGCGACGGGCGGTGTGTACAAAGGGCAGGGACGTATTCAACGCAAGTTGATGACTCGCGTTTACAAGGAATTCCTCGTTCATAAATACAGTTACAGTATTCAATCCCAAGCACGATGCAAGTTAAAAGATTACCTAGATTCCTTTCAGAATAGGTTATTGTTCACTCTTTGACTGCATCAGTGTAGCCCGCGTGCAGCCCAGGACATCAAAGGGCATCACAGACCTGTTATTGCCTAAAGCTTCCATCCGTGAAAAACGAATAGTACCTCTAAGAAGTAGACAATATTCTAGAAAAAAAATATGGCTACTAGTTAGCAGGAAAAGGTCTCGTTCGTTAACGGAATTAACCAGACAAATCACTCCACCAACTAAGAACGGCCATGCACCACCACCCATTCAATCATGAAAGAGCTATCAATCTGTCAATCATAAAAATGTCCGGACCTGGTAAGTTGCCCCGTGTTGAGTCAAATTAAGCCGCAGGCTCCACTCCTGGTGGTGCCCTTCCGTCAATTCCTTTAAGTTTCAGACTTGCGACCATACTCCCCCCAGAACCCAAAATCTTTGGTTTCCCGGAAAAAAAGGATGTACGATTCTATTTCAGTACACCATCTTTTAGATGGCAACGTTTATGGTTAAGACTACGACGGTATCTAATCGTCTTCGATCCCCTAACTTTCGTCCTTGATCAATGGGTATATCCTTGCCAAACGCTTTCGCATCCGTTCGTCTTCCAAAAATCCAAGAATTTCACCTCTGACTATGGAATACAAATGGCCCCAACTACCCCTATTGACTTGAAAAGATTCAATACTCTCCTACTCAAGTATAAAATCTTATAATTGCCTATTATACCATGCTACGCTATCCTTTCAAATGAAACGCTTGAAACACTCTAATTTTTTCACAGTAAATAAAAATAAAAATAATAAACAATCAATCAAGATCATTATCATTCTCATTTCAATATGAGCATAGCAGTATCATCTTTTTCAAAAAAAAAAAGAAAATCACTGCTATCACTCACAATTCCGACTACGGGCGTTTTAACTGCAACAACGTTCGTGTACGCTATTGGAGCTGGAATTACCGCGGCTGCTGGCACCAGACTTGCCCTCCAATCGTTACTCCTTTCAACTTTTAAATCAAAGTCATGCCAATAAGATAACATATCAATGCTATCTATCGGTATTTCTTGTCGCTACCTCCCTGTGTCAGGATTGGGTAATTTGCGCGCCTGCTGCCATCCTTGGATGTGGTAGCCATCTCTCAGGCTCCCTCTCCGGAATCGAACCCTAATTCCCCGTTACCCGTCAACACCACGGTAGGCCTCGATCCTACCGTCAAAAGTTGATAGGGCAGAAATTCAAACAATGCGTCAATAGTTCAATTACTATCAATCCACAAAATTATCATGATTCAACCGTTAAACATTTTACAAACGTAAAATGTTCAAGTAGGATCACTAATAAGTGCATGTCCAAAAAAGTGAAAACTTTCTTGAACTACGGCATGTATTAGCTCTAGCATTACTAGGGTTATCCATATAACTCGGAAACATTGTGTAGATTATAACTGTTTTAATGAGCCATTCACAGTCTCGCCATCAGTGTGGCTTATACTGGCATTTGCATGGCTTAATCCTTGAGACAAGCATACGCGACCCGCAGGATCAACGGGGTATCGTGGTGTTCTAAACAACAAGGAAAATAAACCAAAAAAATGATATTGACATATATGAGAACAATGCAATCAATGCTGAAAATAGAAAATTCAGTTGATCACTTTGACTCTATGCAAATATCATCTCTACGGTTAATTCCTTTGTTGAATTCTTCCAAAAAATGGAAGAATGGAAAGTTTCTTTCAATTTCTTCTTTCAAAAAAAGAAAAAATTTACTATTACATCACGTGTAAAATGTATTGATTTTTCAATCTATCCATGAAGGTATAGTTGAAATCAATACATAAATACACATTCTATATAAACCTTCCTTTGTTTCATTCCTTTGTCTCATTTTGAAAAAGACAATTGTTCCAAATACCATATATTCCTTTCATCATGGAATTAATTTAATTGTAAAATCATCCATGAGTTTCGAAATTATATAGTAACTGGATGTTTTCTCAAAATAGACAAATAATATAGTCCATTCATCATCAATGAGCGGCGATGACCATCTTTTCAATCAATGATCATACAAGCCTTGTAAATGCTCATCAAGATGGAAACTATACTCTCAATAACAACAAAAGCTTTGCCAAATTGGTAGTTTAATACATCAACTCCTATATACTATTTATCTCTTTTCCAAGGATGAAAAAATCATCATCAGGAAAACAAGAATAGAAAGACAAAAAAGAGACAAAAGATTTAACATCTCTCACCCTTTTCTCATCTTTTCCCATCTTGTTCACCACCCAATGATGATCAATCAATCATCCCCCAATCTTTCAATGAAATCAATGGCAAAGATAAATTACAGGCAATGAAATCAATTCCCCCCAAAAAAATCCATTCGATGGGAATTCCAAATTCTTTCATCACCTTCATTTATACATAAAGCCATTCTTCTTCTGCTTCATGCTACTAGTTGTTCTACTAGTGAAAAACTTTTCTCTTTTTCTTGGCTGTCAAGCCCCTCTTTCAAACCAAAAAATACTACTTAAAAACTAAACAAAATACAAAAAAGCGCGGGCTGGTTAGACCAATCAGATGGCGACACGTAGCAAATGAAAACTGGAAAAATGGCCTGGACCACAAAAATCCATTCCAATGGCTATTCCATTTCCCTCATTACCTCCTTACCCTATAAAATTTTTCAAAAAAATTGTCACGTGTCAACTCTCTCAACTATAAGCTCCTATTTACAGTCAAGCCTTGTGAGAAGAAAAAACCTACCTTGACAATAAAACGAGTCAATCTTTCCAACTTGCTTTTCCAAGAGTCGCAAACTCCAAAACTCAATTCTTACAACTGGTGTCAACTCCAAAGTCTTTCTTCGCAATGGACATACTTCATGTTTTAATATAAACGGGACAAGTAATACAAAAAAAAGAACAAAATCATTCCAACAAGATGGTCTACAAACTTAGAAAAGAGTTTGAAAAGATAGACAACAAGCACGCCTAGTATCCTCCCCTCTCCATTTCAAGATATAAAACAAACTCCACTACAAAGAAAACAAAAAACTAATAATAACTTAAAATATCTAGAAACACTTGGGTCGGTAAATGTATCCAACTTTTCCAGTCACGAGTTAACTTGTCTCGTGAAAAAAAGCTACAACATTTCTTCAACAATTGCTTCTTATGTTCTCGTCTCCTAACGAGTTTCAAGAAATTTCATAGGCTTCCTGTCTTTATCTTGTTACATTCATAAAACAACTATCTCTAGAAACTTTTCAACAAGTAGAAAATCCCAAGCTCTTCTTCGTTTCTCATTCAAAATGTTTCTGCGCAAAACTTGAAATGATTTTCACTAGTGTAGAAGGTGGGGTCAAGTTGCTCTAGTTACTTGGAATACAAATATTTGGGTTTACTTATCTGACATATCGTTCTGAATTGTACTTGAAAAGATTGAATTGTGTATCTTGCATATCAACTAAGTTTCGTTGTTTGTCCAAAAAAGTTAAAAGAGAGAAATCTTGAGAGTTGAAAACACTTTCAACTTGAGAATACTTGTGACAATCTGTCTCTGTCTCTCTCTCTCTCTCTTTGTATATATTTGTTCGACATTATAGCCAACAAACTTACATAGATAGAGTTGTGTTGAAGAAATGGAAAACTTTATCGTTCTTCAGCCCTGGTTGAACTTTGTGAGCACAAATATTCTCTTTCCATTGAATACAAATAATATTCCAATCATACTGTGTAAAGAAGCAATTCTGTAGATGCAACTGTGTTTGGTTAAAGCTGAAAAATTCTCTCCTAGGAGAGAAAACTTAGCAAAAGATGTTTGAAACCTCTTGATCAACAACTCCACACATATTTTCAACTAGTTTATGTGCTCTGTTTCCTAGTCAAAACTAGAATAAGAATACAACTTTTTCCATATAAACCCTTGATTCTCTTCTTCAAACAAACCAGTAAAACTCGAATACACAAAAAAAGAAAAGTCTCTGTTCTCTTCCAAATCACAACAATCAAACTTGTCAGAAAAAGCTTTGTACCTTGCACTATTGAACTTTTTCCAAACAAGCCCTATATAAAAATGGTGGAATTCAAAAGGTTGTCATTCATTTAGAAATAGCCAACCCCTTTTTTCTACATTTCAACCAACGAGTTAATACTTTTATTATAAGAATGTACTGTTCTGCAGTCTTCAAAGTGTGTAAAATACTTTTGTCAGAACTTCAAGTTGAAAGTTTATCCATTTCAATACTTTTTACTTTGACAACTAGATTCAATCTTGTTCTTTCATTCAACTCTTCAAAACACAGGAACAGACTGAAAATATTCTCTGCTTCAAAAACATCATAAACTGAAACGAGTTTTTGTTCTCTTTCATCTCTTCAAGTAAACAAGAAAATATTGAATAGTGATTGAATTTGGATTCAATTCTTTAACAGCTATAGTTGAAAACCAAACAAAACTATCTCGAATAGTTGGATAGACTGTTGGTCACCATTGTTCTTTTTTTGGATGGACTTACATGTTTTCATAATTATGAACGTGTTGGGGTATTGGATCATGACATGGATGTAGATCTTTCAATCAACAACTACAAGTGTATCAGTTGAGCCAATAGCGACAATCAACTGATATGTCTAGAAATGTGGAATTAAGACCAAGTCGTTGCATTTTCTTCTAGTTCACAGCTTGTTGCTGGTGAAAATAGAACATTTGTCTTGAAATATTTGAATCTATGAGAAGAAATGGGTCAATTTGCTTTAACCTCTTCGTTGGATGTTCAGAAGAGAAAAAATTGGTGGTACAAAATGAAAACTGCAACGTCTCATCATTATGATGATTTTCAGCCTTTTACATTATCTGGCCTGTGCAGTGGGTGAAAATCCAAGTGGTCAGCTTATTATTCAAGGCTTGCTACTGCAGTTATGTAAGTACGAAATCCAGAAGTAAGTACTTGCGTTTTTACAACAAAATACATCTCAGAACTCAACTGCCTTGTGAAGTAAGTTCGAGCTATCTTGACTATCACTTTCAATCAATACCTTTTTGTTCTTTGTTTGATCAAGTCGATGGGTTTCAAAAACAACGATTTGACCTTCAAGATACTACAGGTGATCAGGTAGTGCGACACATAATGATTTCTTTTCAATCAATGGAGAACTATTATACAGTCTAATTTCTTCTCTCTTTTGTATGGTAAAAAGAAGAGATTCGACTATGCGAAAATATATGACGACTTGTAGAAGAACGCAGTTAGAATTGCTCTCCCTTTCAACTTTAGAGATCCATGATATTGTGGATCATTTGGAGAAGAGTTTGTCTTATTCCTTCTCCAGTAAAAGCCTATCACTCGAGTATACTGGCTCTACAAGCAGTTGTTACGGAACTTTGTTTTTGGCACAACGCAAGGTTAAAGGAACCCTTTTCTCTTTAACCAAGTAGAGGTCTGCGATGGTCTCGACTCAGTATCTCGTATTGCGTCCTTGTGATGCTCATTCCTTTCCTATGTACTTGTGTTCTCGAAGACAGAAAACATTTGTTGGATATCTGCTGCTGTTCTCATTCTCATTGGTTTACTGTAGGATGACACTAAAATGTATATAAAGTGTTGATGCCGAAGATACAGAGTCATTGTGAAAGAAATTTCCATAAAGAATCTTGAGAGAGAGAAAATACTTGTGAAAACTCTTTATTCCAATTTTGAAAGCTCTCCAAGTGCCAGGATAATAGTTAAAAAAGTTTATTTGCATTTTTCAGACAAGTTTCTATATAATGCTTTCATCTGTTGTATCAGTTTACTTTTGAATGAAGACTTGTAGCCTCTTAAAACTTGCAAGTTTTGTTTCAATTCTATAGGACTCACGCTCAGTTATCTCTACTTATTGTGCACTATCTTAAGGACTGTTCGAAGAAACCATACGTTAAGAAAACCCTTTGGATTATGTTGAAAAAGCTGAAATTGGTCAAGCATTCGTTTGTCTACATGATCGAAAAGTTTGAAAACAGCGAACTGTGCCACAAGTTGTGCGTAATAAATAGTTCAAAACATTGCGAAAAACTTGGACAATCGTTATTTTTCAAAAAAATTCCGCCATCCAAGAAAGAAGAAGCTCTAAACTTGAGCTGCTTCTATTCTCAAAGTAAGTTAGTCCAAACCAGCACAAGTACAGTTTGTCAGAAAGCAGGTAGAAATAGTAAAACTTTGAAACAGTTTTGTATTCAACAAAATGTCACAATAACGGTGATATTTGCTGAGTTCCGGCACGTTCATAACGAATAAAGAGAATTGTCCATACTTTCTTAGTAGGCTAGGCTGGAAATATCGTTCTTTCTTTCTACGTCGTCTTCGTTCATTCCTTGACAGCCTAGCCTTTCGGTACAAGGAAAACCGATACTTTTACAACTAAACCAATAATAAAACCTAGTTGGACTTTATAATTTCTCCTTAATACATAGCTCAACTTTCAAATAGCAAAATTAAAGTGCAGACCACCCAAAAAATTGTATAATAGCTTCTATAGCCCTGTTATGGAAAAATGTTGTCGCTGGGATGTATTTAGGACGTTATGATTCTATGCAGTCTTGTTTCAGTCCCGCTCGGACTTTAAGGAAACAAAGACTTGGGTTTCAGTCACTTTCTGTTCTACAAAAATGCTCAAACTGTATTCATTCACTGCATCGCTGGAGACTCTCTATTTGCTCGAGGAAGTTTTCTCGACCCAAGTACTACACCCAACCTGTCCGAGGCAACTTCAGAGTACCAATATTAGTTACTTCGTCCTCCGATGAAAAATTTCAAAAGGAAACAAGTTGTAAGAATACGGATATCTCGGAACTTACAAGGGATCAGCTGCCTACCGAGCAGCTTTCGTGGGAAGACGTAGAAAGACTTACCTGTAACCTGGTGGACAAAATTAAGGAAGAAAACTATATCTTTGATGCTATTCTTGCCGTTACAAGAGGTGGTCTAGTTCCTGCCACGATTGCTGCCGAATCTCTAGAGCTTCGAACAGTTTTTGTCGCTACTGTAATCTTTTATGGTGACAGAGGTGACCCTTTTTATGGCTTGGCAGAACCGCGTATTTTGTTTTTTCCAGAAAATGCATCACTCAAAGGTAGAAGGGTTCTTGTTATTGATGATGTATGGGATACAGGTAGAACTTGCAAAAAGGTAGCTGAAAGATGCTTAAGATCAGGAGCCGAATGCAAAACTGCTGTGTTACATTACAAACCTTCTCGAAGTCAGTTTTCAGATTCAATGCCCGATTTCTTTTCTGTCACTACTGATAGATGGATTGTGTATCCTTGGGAACTGCATTCACCTGTGACACGACAACTTATGCCTACCTAAGTGTGTTATTCCATTTGCTTATTCTGTTAGTTGTGAAAGTCACACTCTGAATTTTGTGTGCTTGGTTCTTCTTCTTGAAAACAGTAATTTTGATTTCATGAATTGGTTAGATTCTCTATTGAAGGATAAAATCCCCGTTTCTGATTGACTGCTTCCTCAGATTTGTATCCTCTTGTCACAGTCAAGTATGTTTTATTCTGGAAATTTATGAAAACAACACAACAAATTGAGAAGATCTTTATAGTCCCATTTAAAGGTGCAATTTAGTTGCTACTTTCTTCTATGCTTTTAGCCGCTTTGTGTTCCGTATTTCTATATATAGTTATAATTCTTGTAGTGATTGGACAACATCGATTCATTTTAACATGACCTGCACACAAAATACAGCGAGCAGTAAGCCAACTCAGTGAGACAGCAATTTCTCACATAGATGACATTTCTTCGAAGCTTTGTAAGTTGAGAGCAGTTTTGCTTATTTTTTCAATGCAAAATAGCGCAGAATGGTCAGTACAAATAAGATGAGTGCTTTCCAAGTGTTCCTTTCATTGAAGCTCAAGTATGATAGAAAGATTCGCGAATTGAAATGTCACGGAACAATTTGGAAATTTTACAAACGATGGAATTGTTACAAGTAAGTGACGAACAAGTTGTCACTCGTGAGAAACTTCGAGTTCTTGATAAGGAGACTTCAGAAGTTTCTCCACATGTTGCTCGAATGACTGCCATTTCAGAACTAGTAACAGATATAAGGACGCTTTTTGAAGAAGGGCAACCCATCCATTTACAAAAGCTAATCTCAAACGTTTCCAAGAAGTATTCCCTTGAGGAGTTTCCAAAACTCATGGAGATTCTCGCAGCTGTTCCGAACGACCTGAGGCCAAAACTGTACCCAGTATTAAAGGCGAAACCTGTGCGTACTGCTTCAGGAATCGCAATCGTTGCCGTTATGAGTAAGCCCCATCGTTGTCCTCATATTGCAACAACGGGAAATATATGTATATATTGTCCAGGAGGTCCAGATTCAGACTTTGAGTACTCCACTCAAAGCTATACTGGATATGAGCCCACCAGTATGCGCGCAATTCGGGCACGTTATGATCCTTATCTTCAGGTGAAAAACCGAGTTGAGCAACTGAGAGGTTTAGGCCATTCCGTAGATAAGGTTGAATTTATTCTTATGGGTGGAACGTTTATGTCACTCGATTCAGAATATAGGGACTATTTTATTCGTAACTTGCATGATGCACTTTCTGGTCATCATTCTAGAGATACATATGAAGCTGTCATGTACTCGGAAAGAAGTAACCAAAAATGCATCGGTTTAACTATCGAAACTCGTCCCGACTTTTGTCATCGACCCCATTTAAGTGCTATGCTGTCTTATGGATGCACGCGCTTGGAAATTGGTGTCCAAAGTGTTTTTGAAGATATAGCAAGAGATACCAATCGTGGTCATTCTGTTCAAGCAGTTTGTGACTGCTTTTGTTTAGCAAAAGATGCTGGTTTTAAAGTGGTTGCGCATATGATGCCTGACTTACCTCGGACTGGCTTCGAACGAGACATGGAAAGTTTTCGTGAATTTTTTGAAAACCCATCTTTTCGAACCGATGGCTTGAAGATATATCCAACCTTAGTCATTCGAGGCACTGGCCTTTATGAATTATGGAAAGTAGGAAAATATAAAAATTACCCACCAGGAGTTTTAGTGGAACTTATTGCACGAGTTTTGGCTATGGTTCCTCCGTGGGTACGAATCTACAGAATCCAACGAGATATTCCTATGCCTTTGGTTTCCTCTGGAGTAGAAGTTGGTAATGTGAGGGAGTTAGCTCTTGCAAGGTTACGGGAGCTAGGCCTATCATGTCGTGATGTGCGTACACGAGAAGTAGGAATTCAACAGACACATTTTCAAATCGTTCCAGAATGTGTTGAATTGGTTCGTCGTGATTATGTGGCGAACGGTGGATGGGAAACTTTTCTTTCTTTTGAGGATGTCGCACAAGACATTCTTGTGGGTCTATTGAGACTGCGAAAATGCAGTTCGCTTGCTTTTCGTCCGGAACTTACAGAGGTCCCTAGTTCAATAGTGCGTGAACTTCACGTATATGGAACTGTGGTTCCGGTGCATGATCGAGATCCAACCAAGTTTCAACATCAAGGATTTGGGAGACTGCTGATGGAAGAAGCGGAAAGGATAGCGCTGGAAGAACATTGCTCAGAAAAACTTGCAGTTATTTCAGGAATCGGTACCCGTAATTATTATAGGAAGCTGGGTTATGTGCTTCAGGGTCCATATATGGTAAAATATTTGAAATAGTACATCGAGACAAATTTTGTGTTATCTTGTCTATTTGTGCAATATAAGTAGCATCAGTCGCAATAATTGCACAGGTTCAAAGCTGCTGGCCTTCTCTATAGCATATATTCATCTCTTTGTTGAAATTTCCCTATTTGTATAAACCATACGTACCAATCGTTTGGATTATCATAAATTTTTGAAAGCAACTGATTAATTTAGCAGGCTTTTAACCGCGTTGTTTCAATTATATATTAATAAGTTGATATAGAAACAATTGATCCATTCAAAAACTTGTGTGTGCAATTAAGTATTATTGCAAATCACTTGCTTGGAAAATTTGCTATTTTCTTTTTTGATAAACTCAAATTCGTGACTATTGATTCTCAATGAATAAAACTAGCATCCTGATGATGTGACGAAATTGGCAGATTCCTAGAGTCTCTCGCAACTCAATTGCTATAATAAAATGCGACTTGTCAAGACGACGGTTGCTGGAAAAACATTTTTTTAGGGAATAATTAATGGTTTTGACTTTCTCCTTCCATTTTGTTTTGTAAATCAAACAATTATTCGTCCATTGGACTTGCGTTATGGACAAGGCTCGACAAGTGAAAACTGCAGAATGTCACGCGTTACTTTCCTATTTGAAAAAATTCGAAGAAGCAAGGTATGGAGTTGTTCAAACTCCAAATTTTTTAAAGTCTCCTAGTCTCTTAGTAACTGGTCAGCTTATACACGATTGGCAACAAGACACCATAGAAGATCGCTGGTGGGTGGATAAGTGGCCTGAACCAGGAGTTATTGTATCCTTTCGAGGAGGAATTCGCAGGTAAGGATAGAATATTCAAAAGAAATTATCTGAATGAATGCTAAGTTCCCTGGTTGTCTTCTCAACTGACTGCGACGCGGCGCTTCAAATACTCGCACAGATTCAATTATATCCCAATTTCGTGTTTTTTGCTGTACCCGATAGTGTTGTTCCAGCTATTGAAAAAGTTGCCTCTATCCAAAAATATTCCCTAACATATGAAACATGCTTTACTTACGTTTTGGGAAGCGTAACAGGTACGAGTCAATTGGAAAATTTACAATGTTTGTCGTCAGATAGCTATAGAATTGGAAAACACTCAAACCGAAGCTCCTTTAAACAAGTATGGTTTCAAGTTAGATACGTTGAAGATTGAAGACGCAGTCACAGTAAGCTTACAGGGAACATTAAAACATTTTTTGAACTTAAATTCTTAGGTTAACAAGTTTTGGCCCTATGCTGATCAAAATAGTAATAGAACTCTCCACTACATACAATATATTATAGAAAATTTTCCTTCTACTTGCATACGTCGAGTTGTGGAAGAATCAACAGTTCCTTCTTCTCTCGTTGGCTGGGTCCTTTGTAACGAATATGGAGCTCTTGGAATGCTTCATGTTCTAGATCAGGTCCGTAAGTTTGTTTAACTTTTCTTGCCGAGGCTGTATATTCTTCTAGTATCGCGGAAAGGGATTGGCTAAACGAATGGTATCCAAACTAACAATGGACATTTTAGAATGGCAAAAGACCCACCAAGTTGAAGTGGAACGGCCACCTCCCTTTTGTTTCATAGTTACGACCAACACTAGCTCTCAGAGAGTGTTTGAAGCTTGTGGTTTCAAAAGACATGGACGAGTTCATTGGATAATTGTAAAAAATCCAACAAATGACGAAAGCTTTCTATAAAAATTGTTTGCTCATTCGTCCAAACGGAGACTGAGAGAATAATGAACCAACAAGACGCTGTTTCTTGGCAGTTGTTTGAGCTACAGTCCCAGTACGAGAATGGAGAATATAGCATATTGCTTCAAAAGTCTAACAAGATATTGCAATTGTTGAGTTCATTAAAGCCTTCTTCGGATGACACGAGCACTACTGCTAAGAAGAAACTTCTTTCTACTCTACAAGCACGTTGCTTTGCACTGTTAAAGTTGGGAAGAACAAAAGAAGCACTACAGGGACTCGAGAAGTTGCTTTCCAACCCCGTCGAGTCGATTTTTTCCAAAGAGAAAAAGGCTGAGATACTTTATTACAAGGCATATGCACTATATAGCGAGTATCAACTCGAAGAGGCTTTAGAAGTCTGCCAGAAGATTAAAGAATTAGATCCCCAAAGAGAGGTGCTACACTTGGAGGCTCAGATTCTCTTTCGTTCTTCGAGGTGAGTTGCGTCGAAAACAAACGACTGTTCAGTATTGAATACGAAATACATAAGGTATAAGGAAGCTGCACAGCTCTTCTGTGAGTTATTGTTATCCACTCCTACAGTAGAGAATATTTGCAACGCAGCAGCTGCACAACTGCTTTCTGGCAATCCGAGAGAGGCTTTATCCACGTGTCAGAAACAACCAGGCTCTTACGAAGTTATGTTTATTGAAGCTTGTGCTTACTGTGAATGTGGGCTCACGGAGAAAGCTGAACGTTGTTTACTCGAAGCCATGGAGCAGTGTTCAACTGCTCTACAACAAGATAAAAGAACTCAAGAAGACATAGAAGAAGAACTTTTACCCCTGAAGACCCAATTGGCCTTTGTTTATCAAATATCTTATCGTGAAACTAAGGCAGAAGAACTTTTTCATGACATAGTTTCGAAGAAAGTGAATGATTGGAACTCATACTCAGTTGCAGTTTGCAATTTTGTTGCACTAAGGGGTTATCGTGAAGTTCACGACTCTTTAAAACGACTCAAGTCAATTATATCCAAAAGAAGCTTTGTAAAATTAACACATAAACAGCAGGTTGCTATTCTGGTGAATCGCATACTTCTTCTATTGCATCTTAGGAAATTCGATGCATGCATTTTAGCATTAGACGAACTGATAAAGCGAAAAGAGTGGGAGTTGGTTCTTGTTCTCAAGTGTTGTGTTTTGGATCGACAAAGAAAGTGGGATGAAGCTTCCGATTTTGTTCGAGACTTTGCTGCATCGCATCCTGCTCTGACTTTGCTGTGTGACGCAATACTAGCACAAATGGCATGTAATAAGGGAGACTTGAAAAACTGCATAGTTTTATTAAAGGATTCTAAGAACTTTTCGAATTATCCTAGTATTATATCTACAGTTGCCTGTTTGCACGAAATGCTTGGAGAAACGGAAACCGCAGTGCAGATTTTGAGAGAGTTGGTCCAAAAGCTTGAATCAACTAGTGGAGAGTCCAAAAAGTTGATGATGTTTATTGGATCGTTGTTGAGAAGGAAACACTTGTATGCTCAAGCCAAAGAAATATTGGAAGGTTATTTGTCAGAGCATCCGAACGATGTAGAAGTTGTAGCAGAAAATGTTGTTGCTGCTTGTCATGTTGATTTAAGCGCTGCTGTAAGTTGGGCGGAGAAGTTGCCATCTTTGGCTCTTGATTCATCTTCCATGACCGAGGAGGCAGAGTCCAAGTTACTTGGCTTGATCTTACGAACACATCCGTCCTCGAATGACGAACAAAACACCACAGATAGAATACATGATAGAGATAAGAATTCACAGAAGAAGAGACGACGAGGGAAGAAGCCTTTGCCAAAGGGATACAGTCCAAATCAACCACCACCAGATCCAGAGAAGTGGCTTCCAAGGTCTGTGCGAAACGCACAGAAGAAGAAGAAGAAGAGTAGCAAACATCATGAAATTCCTAAGATGCAAGGTGCGGATGTGTCTAAAGCTGATAATATTATGGATTGGCAAAGAAGTGCTAGTTCACAGGCAAATGATAGTCTACCTGATAGACCTAAAGGAAGTAGTCGACGGAAGGCTCCTAGAAAGCGGAGATAAAATTTTCAAATATTGTTGCTTACAAACTTTATGAAACAAATTATTCTGTTGTGATATTTAACCAGAAACTTTTTGTTGTGCTTGAACCATATTTTCTTTTATCCATCGCGTTGTTACACTTTTTGGACGTTCGATGGGTAGACCCAATGCTCTATCCCATACTAAGCTTGACAACGTTCCCAAAGCTCTACTGACACCAAAAAGCACAGTATAGAAAGTCATTTCTTTGACTCCATAGTAACGTAACAAGGTTCCACTATGCGCATCGACGTTTGGCCAAGGATTGCTTACTTTTCCCTGTCAATAATAGGAGTGTCAGTTATCGAAGTCACATTGCTTAGTGTTGCTATTGTACCTGTTCTGCAAGTACTTTCGGTACCACTTCATACAAGAGAGACACGAGCTGAAAAATCTCATCATTGGGAAGATGTTTCAAGGCAAACTCTCGTTGACAAGTATATCGAGGATCTGTTCTCCTCAAAACTGCATGGCCAAACCCAGGAATAACATTGCCTGAATTTAAAGTTTCCCAACAAATCTTTGTGAGATTCTCCTTTGTAGGACTTTGACCGCCCAATTTTTCCTTTACTTGTAGTAACCATGTAAGCACCTAGGAACAAACAATTTGAGTGTAAAATAAATACAAGCAAACAAACTTACATTTTGATTGGCCAAGCCATGTAAGGGTCCAGCCAAACCATTCATTCCTGCTGAAAATGCCAAATAAGGATCCGAAAGTGCTGATCCAACCAGACGAACTGAGTGTGCTGACACATTTCCACCTTCGTGGTCAGCATGAATTGTCAAATAAAGTCTCATCAACTCATCAAACTCAGGATTCTGAAAGCCCATCAACTTTGTCAATCTTGCAGCCATATCCAATTTCAGATCTGCTTCCATCTGCTTTCCTTGATGATAAGTATTTCTATAGACTATCGCAGCAACTTGAGGCAGTCTAGCTATCAAAGTCAACGAGTCCTCTAAACAATATTCCCATAACTTGTTCTTTGGAGCACCTCGTGCATATTCCTTTGCAAAAACACTGTCAGACTGCATAGTAAGAATACCAATTGAAAACTGTGCCATAGGATGCAACGAAATGGGAACGCTGTTTAAAGTTTTCTTTACGTGATCGGGCAAGTTGGCTCGTGAAGAAAGCTCCTCTCGAAGAGCCTCCACTTGTTGAACAGATGGAATTTCTCCAGTAAGAAGGAGCCACAGAAGAGATTCTGGAAGGGGTTCTCCTCCTTGCTTTATACCTGGTAGTAACTTTTGGCATTCGGGAATAGAGTAGCCACGAAAGCGAATTCCTTCATTGGGATCCAGCAAAGATGTCTCATACGTCATAGATTTCACGGATCGCATACCTCCGTAAGCTTGATCGACTGTACAGCTTCCCAAAACTTGACTTCCAACTGCATGTCTCACTTCTTGAACCTCTTCTCTCATTTCTTGGATTTTCTCTCCAAGTATCTCCTTTAAAGAAGCATTTGCAGAAGATTGCAAGGAACGGAATAAAGATACATTCTTGAGCTGTTCCTGTTGTTTCCAAACAAGGGGTGAAGCAGAGGCTGAAGGAAACTTCTTCCAAGCAAGTCTCGACAAAGTGTACATGATTGACGACGAATATCGGATCTGTCAAAATGTAAATAGAATGTTCAAGTTGGCCATACTGAGCAAATCATTTACTTCCTTGTTTTACAAACCTGAACAGTTTTTACGCAAAAGTACTATTTTTACAAGATATCAAAAGTTTTCAATTGCATCATTGAAGGACTTGAATAGTATTCCGCATACAGTTACCTATAAAGAGTACAAATATGGAAAGACGGATATTCTGTCAAGCACAAAGACTCAAGGCGCACATAAAGTAGTTCGACGGCGATTGTTTCACAATGCTGCTGCTTCAAGTGGTGTCTCAATTCCAGACTTGTGGAGTAGTGTTACTCTGACCTATGGAAGCTTGATTGCAGCGGGAGGGTGAGCTTTTTGAATATTTCAGCATACTTCGTGTCTCTAAGCTCTGTCATATAGTATTACAGGGTATGTAAGAACTCGTAGCATTCCATCTTTGTTGTCAGGTGTTGTATCCGGTAAGTAAAAAGTATAGTAGATTTTCACTGACAGTTTCAAGCGGTGTTACTGTTTGTTTCTTGGCGTCAAAATTCTCCTCCTCTCGCCTTTGCCGTTTCATCTTTTTTGACTGTAGCATTCTTCATTCGTTTTCAAAAAACAAAGAAAATGTATCCTTCTGGAATATTAGGTGTCATTAGTCTAAGTGCCTCTGCCTTTTTTGGTTATGTTTCCTATTGGACGTGAAAAATGAAAGTGGACAAGCTTATAGCTTTTGCCATTTCTTTTTTTTTTACACACAAGCAAAGCATTGCAGTGTGCCACACAACTAGTCTTTTTTATCACTAGGCTGTCTAGTTTGGTACTGTTCATCAACCACTCTCAATGGAGTGTCTACTACTAATGCAGCGCGGTGAATAAGCCAATATCCAACCAAAACAATCAACAACCAGAACCCGGAGAAAACAACTCTCATGCTGTTCACTCTATCCAAATGGATTGGTACCTGCCTATTCGGTCTCAGTAAAACTAGAATAGGAATCATCACAGAAAATGCACCTATGTTTTCCATACTCTTTACAACGCCCATCCATGAGGAACGGATTCGACTAGGCACAGTATGCACCAGAAATAATTCTGTAAAGATAACTACAACAGGTACAAGAAAAGTATAAGTAAATGCCAATAGGATGGATATAATACGAAGTTGAATGAGGAACTGTAAGCATTCCATTGCTGCGATAAGTGAACACGAGAAAAGAAACACATAAGAATATCCAAACTTGTTAATAAGCTTCGATAACGAACAACAGATCAGGATACGTAAAGCAGAAAATACTATCCAAACAATATAAAACATAAAACGACCTGTTTTGGCCATCCACGTCCAGTTTTCGGCAAATAGCAGAAACCAAAGAGATAAGCTATTGCAAGTAAGAAACAAGAGAGTAGCACCAAACAGCATAATATACATTTCATTCTGTCGAAAACTTGACCAAATGTATTTCATCAAAGTGAAAAAGTTCAACTTCTGCGAAGACATTGAACTCGTAAAAAGGCTACTCTCTCGCGTCTCAGAGACTGAAAGTATTGTAAAGACATGAAGGCCAAAAGACTGGCATAGTAATAAAAAAATTATCCAATTGCGATACTTTTCTCCAAATAGAAGATAAAGCAACGAACCAAAGAAAATAACCAGGCCGAAACCAACATATTCTGATACCCGTGTGGTGATGATAAAATCAGAAACTTTAACGTCTTTTGGACCATTTTCCAAATTCTCTATTACACTTGGCATAATACAACAATTGGCTGCAACGTTACCGATACCCATAAAAGAAAACGCAACTGCGTGTAACGGTAAGAGTTTCAGAGTAAAAGGCAGTGCCCCAAGAAGAAGCAAGGTTCCAAACAGTAAAGGAATCAAAGAGATCATATATGTTCGATTGCGGCCTTGAAGAGAAGAAACTATACCACAAAGAATATTTCCAAAGAAACCAAGTGTATAGAAACAAAAATATGGAACGCTCAACTTCCAAAAGACACTGTCATAGGGAGCAAAGTTCCTCGATGGGAAAACGGCAGCTAAGAAACACAACAATAAAAGAGACCCATCCTGAAAACCTTTGGAAAGAAATGGTAACGACGGCTTCACTAAAGGCTTCACCCTCTTCCACAAAGCCATCCCATAGTCCATTTTACGAATCGTGGCAGATTGACATCCGATAATGATTCCTTACAGTTTATTGCGTCGTTGTTTATCAAAAGGACTTCTATATATACCTAGGAGAGGTTTACAGTTGATGCATGCTCTAGTTCCAAGTCACACCGATCCAAACATTGCAAGACATGTTTCCCCTGCCGAAGGACTGAAACTTGTCCAAGTTGATGTTCCGCAAGTGGGAGAAGAAAAGGTAGCTAACCCAACTTGCACACATGACTGAAGTAGTAGTGAACTTTGCAAGGTTTTAGTTCGAGTTCGAGCAGTTGCTGTTAATAGAGCTGATATTTTGCAACGAAAGGGACTGTATCCACCACCTCCTGGCACAACGCAAATACTAGGCTTAGAGTGTGCTGGAGAAGTAGCCAATCTTGGTCCTTCTTGTAAACGAGGTTTTAGAGAAGGTGATAAGGTCATGGCCATTTTGCCAGGTGGTGGCTATGCTGATTACTGTGTTGTCGATGAGTCCAACTTGATTCATATTCCAAGTAAATTCAGTTTTGAAGAGGCCGCAGCAATTCCAGAAGTTTGGATTACTGCCTTTCAGTTATTATATTGGATTGTGAAAGCTCAGGCAAATGATTACGTTCTAGTACACGCAGGTGCTTCCGGAGTTGGCTTGGCTGCTATTCAAATGGCTAGTAAGTGTCTGAATAGTCACGTCATAGCAACGGCTGGTTCAGAACGGAAACTAGAAGCTTGTCTTCACTTTGGTGCAAAGAATGCATTCAACTATAAGATACAGGATCCATCTCTATCAGATAATGTGAGAAGTGTTGCCATAGATGGTGTTCATGCGATTCTAGATTGTGTAGGTGCTTCTATGTGGAACGAAAACGTCAAAAGTTTGAGAGAAGATGGAAGGTGGGTCTTATATGGGACTTTAGGAGGAGCTAAGTTAAAGGAATGTAATCTTGCAACTTTGTTGGGAAAGCGTCTCAGTTTCTATACTACCACACTACGAGGTCGATCACGTGAGTACAAAACCAATTTGGTCAAGGTCCGTGTTTTCACTTTTTCTTCTTTTATAATCCAACTGTGTTTAGGACTTTGAAGAAAAGATCTTGCCTCGTTTAGTTGATGGTACTTGCGTCCCTGTTATTGACAAAGTGTTTGATGGAGTAACCAATGTTGGTGACGCACATGCTTATGTGGAAGCCAATGCCAACATTGGAAAAGTAGTCGTGAAATGGATTCATCATTAAGAAACTTGTAAATGAGAACAAGCTGTGAACTATAATATTCGTTTTCCACTATATGCTTTTCAACAGACTAATAATTCGATGGACTCACTGAAAGAATTTTCAAACTATAAACATCCATCCAAACAGCTCGCAAAATCAATTATTTCACTACCTTCTTCTATGTTCATTTGTAACTAGCTTTTTAGGTTTCTATAAAGACAAGTTCAAAGAAGTAAGTAACGAATGTAATCTACTACAACCTTGGAAGAGGAAACAGGATTCGTAGGGGATATAAGTAAACATATAACTGAATACAAGGCGTAAGTTGGTATCTATAGAGTTGTCAGGCAAAAAAGTTTTTCCACCAATCAACATACCAATAATAAAGTGTACCAAAACTTCTGGGAAAAGATCGCCAAGATAGTCGAGAAACAACAAATATATATTATGTCGTGACAATACTCCATCCAACCCTCTTTTGAAATGTCATAACCGCCATCAATTAAAGTTCCTTCAATAGGCATTTAGAGACACTACTTACACAACTAAATAATAAGTTACCTTTATCAAACGTTGGCTTCGCAGCGTCGTATAGGAAAAAGTAACAAGAGGCCGTCAAGAGAACTGAGATCAACTGAAACCATACAACAACAACAAAAAGAGAAAACAAAAAATCTTACCCATAATAAAAATTGTACAACAGTATAAGAGTTCTTTCTAAGTATCATTCGCAAGAGGATATAGGACAACTATGGGAATGTTACGGTTCCATCCCAAACGAAGGAGTTCTCAACGTACATTTGAACCAAGAATCAAGTTGCGTAAATATCTAAGACGAGTTTGGTTGCCTTTTAAAGTATTTCGGGCAGAATTTTGTGCCTAAAAATAGTTCAATATGTCTCTTTGTGACAACTTTTCAAATTCAGACCATTCCACTTCAAAAATCAACTCTAAATCAACGCACCAATCAAAATACCATAATGTGAAAAACCCAAACTACTGAACATAACATCCTTCGAACTCAATATTCTATTTATCAAAAGATATTTGCATTTATTTATCAACTGAAAAAAAGACTTTCACCATGAAAGAATATTGAATTCCTAAGATGCTGAATTTTGCGAATTTCAAGAATACAGCAGTAGTAGTAGCAGTTCACCGCTGGACCCATCGGATGAACTGGAGACCAAAGAGTGTCGCCAAACGAAAAACCCACCAGAAACCAACAAGAGCCCCCAAGTCATCCCATCTTCGCCAGTACTGAAGTCCGAATTCGCTTAATACTTGTGAACTTGAACAAAGTTAAAAATTATTAGCTCAGTTCCAAGTTCTAACGTACCCACTAGTAATTGGACAGTATCTGCAACAACTATCATAGATATGATTATTTACATTGACTGCCGAACATAACCCCACGGGGGCATTCACATAAGGAGTTGACTGATTGTTCGAATTGACCTCACAGCTCGGCCAACTTGGAGGCTTCGAAAAATAACGATATTCCGACGAAGTACAATAATAGGACTAAAACCATCAACAAACTGCAAAACTTCTTCAATAATAATACTTACAAAATTATGAATTGTATTTGTTGATATAGCTTCAAGCAAGTACCGGTAAGGATCAATCCAATATAACCACTTAAAATAAACCGGAATCGATGGTTCAGGAATGACGAAGCCTGCAAGAGCTGATTGGAGTGAGTTTAATACAGGGTTCAGCATCTGCACCAGTTAGCATGCAATCTAACCATTTCTATTAATGCACTTACATATGCAACCATTGGGTTGGGGGAAAATGTTGCGACAGTTTGTCCTAAAGATATTGCAGACCACATAAAGATAAAGAAATTGAAATAGAAAAACCCGAATTTGGATGCTGGAAAACCTGCTAAGAAATACAGAATGAGAACATAAACGGTTCCTGGAACCAAAGAAAACGGCATTTCAACTAATCCAATAGCACTAGGCACAGTAAGTATGGAAGACACAAAGTGCATCAAAATACTTACATCCAATAAACGATCGGATAGTATGTCCCAGCAGCAACTTCACGGTAGAATGCCTATCAACACATTAGTTCACGTCCCTATGAAAAATTGATATCATTACATCTCTCATCTGAAACATCGGATTAATAGAAGAAGTCTGCTGCATAACTCCATACATCGCACCCATATAAAGAACTGCAATACTGTTTCGGGCACCCTGAAAACAATAAATACAACTTTCAACCCCTTTTCTAAAGAAAAGATAACCTACTTGTTGGTCATGGGGAAACTTGTAAAACGCACTTCCCACCAGCAACGACATGACAACAGCAATAACAAATCTTGTCCTTCAAGAGAATCAGAATAATATGCAAATTTCTAAAAAACTCGTTCTATTACCAATTGTATGATGGAAAACGCCAGTAACAGATGAAAATACGTTTTGTCACTTCAACTACTTGATCTCTAAAAGTTGAAGCAACAGAGCTACGAAAAGTGACCTTCTGAACGTTCTCAGGGACAATAGGAGTAACATTTTCCAAGCTCTGTCTTTCATCCTGCTCCAACTGCGAAGTATTGTCCAATTCACCCAATTCGGCCAAAACTCGTCTATATTCTCCAGAGTTCTTCCAAACAGAAGACTTTAAGGTGTTTAGATAAAGCGATCTTACAGGTTTCAATAGACATACCCAATCCTTGGTCTGCGAATTTGAGATACCTGCACCGACAACTTCCAACATCCAATCTGCAGGATTTCGTCCTTGTTGGATGGGTGTCGCTCCATTACGCACGAAATAGTCAATCATAACTTTGGAATGAACACCAAGAGGCCCAAAGTAACTAAGATACAATCAGCCGATCAAAAAGAGACCTTACAAATAAAGGTTCGATACATACACGACGTGGCCTCCACGTTGCAAAAGTAATAAATCGTCAAACATTTCAAATATCTCTGTTGAAGGTTGGTGAATGGTGCAGACAACTGTGTGTCCTGCATGTGCTATTCTTCGTATAGCACGCATCACAACTAGAGCAGCTCTAGCGTCTAAACCAGAAGTAGGTTCATCTAAGAATAGAACCAAAGGATTGACCACCAATTCAACACCAATTGTTACACGCTTTTTAGTTTCTGGGGGTAATCCGAATCCAACCATACGATTCTCCACATCTCGCAGTTCTAAAATATCTAAAATACGCTCAACAGCAAGAATCTTTTTTTCCCTTGGAACCTCAGAAGGTAAACGCAACATAGCAGAAAAAGTAATAGCTTCACGAATAGTCGGCTGAGGAACGTGTATATCTTCTTGTTCCACATAACCATTAATGCGACGAAAAGAAATATGTACAGGTTCTCTGTTCAACTCAACAGAGCCTAAAATTTTTCCAAAAGTCTTTCTCCGCGCCAACACATCCAATAATGTGGTCTTCCCCGCACCTAATTCTTATGTAAAAAATAAAACCTAAAGTAGCGTAAACTAGCCTACCAGAAGAACCCATCAGAGCAACTAAGCGACCTGGTACAGCATAACCTGTCACATCATTTAGAAGAACAAGATCGTTCTCTGAAAATTTTGTCTTCTTTGAAAAAAGACGCTGCTTCAGTCCCTTCTTCTGAGACTCTTTTGGAATAATATAATAAAGATGCTTCCAAGTAAAGTAAATCTAGTTCTCATATAAGAACAAACAGAATTGCACAAAACCTTAACATAACAAACCTCCTTCAAACTCAAATGTTCGTCTGACTGCAGAACATCTGTTCCTGAAAAAGAACCTTCGTCACGATCCTTTGAAAATGAATTCGAGCTACTTGGAGCTTTGTTGTCAAGTCCCCTTTGTGGATAATTCCCATTCTCAGCTACAAAATAAATGCTTTGAGAGACTTCCTCTATGTTCACGGTGCTCTCATATCTTTCACGAAAAACACGCAGTTCTTCATCTAGCTCCCTGTTCACCTCTACAGAAGAACGTTTCTTATTAACAGCTCTTCAACAGGGCTTAGTAGAGTTCATAAGAAAAACAAAAACATTCTCCTACCTTTTCCCACCTTTTCGGGTGCTAAATTTTAAGAAAGTTACACACATTACACCCAACACTGAGTAAAGTGTGTAAAATCCAACCAGAATGAGAACATTGTAAAATTTCCAGCCATAAGGATGATCGATTTGAAACTGACGTTGAATATACTCTGCACCTGTACTCACTGGACAAGTTTTGAATGCATTTGGTATATACGAAACTGTTGGTCTACAAATGAAGTTTCATAAGTGAGAAAACAACGAAAAACAACAAACTTACTCTAATTCTGACGTGGTACAAAAAAGTCGCAGTCCATCGAACTGGTTGATCATTGAAGATACAAAAGTGTAATGGAAAGGAGACAGGTAATAAAGCCAAATCCTAACAAGTACTTAGTTTACCAATTGAAAGAATTTTGCAATCCAGCAGCTTACCACCAAGGAGGAATACTTCCTCTAGGCAATATAAACCCAGCAAAAACAATGTTTGTTATTACTATCGCTGGAGATAGAGCAGTTGCCACTTCTACCACGGGGGTTCCCACCGCAATCAGTCTTGTTTGTGCACTCATCACCAAATCAAGAATCCAGTAGATGAAAATGAAAAAAAGGAACCTAAAATGCAACCATTACGATTCTGTCATAAGTTTGGAACTGTATGCATACCTTTGACCATCATTCATTGGATTAAGACCAGCCATCCAATAAAGTGAGCTGGAATAGAAAACAACTTCCAAGAAGTAAACAGGAGCTTCCTCCAACATCTGAGCTATAAAGAAAGGTTGCGGCAAAATAAAGTTGGCAGAAGTTTGTTTATAAAGGACTGCTCTTTGTTCAAAAATATTTGGTAAGGTACTAATAGATCCCAGACCCATTTGCATAAGAGAAATAAACAAAGCCCCTAGAAACCAGTGAAAAAAATGGAAAAGCTCGCAACGAATATTTGCATACCAACCACAGCTAAACTTCCTTGTTTGTCTCTTGGCTCCTTAAAAAATAAAGCTCCAAGAACAAGTCCCATAAATATATAACGACAAAATCGAAACAAAAGAGTTCCTCTGTTATTTAGATCCATTCGAAACTGACGTAGCACACATAGCTTCAATTGAGTGTGAAACGGTTGTAATACACGTCTTTCAAGCAAGTCAGATATTTCACTCGCAACTGGTCGCCTGCGAGAAATATCTTGCTCCGCATAACCGTTACTTAATGCAGCAAGAACTTTTTTGTGGTATATTGAATCACGATATTTCTCTTCAAAAGAAGCCACATTTGTAGGAGCAATTTCTTCAAAACCAGGGCAAATTAAAGTATGCTTAGGATCTGAGAGAGAACAAAGAAACTCCGGAACTGATCTTCTCAGTGGCTTTCTGATTCCGATAGATTCAAAATAAGGTAATGCTTCGGAAACGCGTCCAAAAAATAGTTCTTTCCCTTGATCAATGACAAGTACTCTATCAAACAGCCAATAGATATCCTCTGAAGGCTGTTGCATACTGACAATAAATACTCTTTTGTCCCTATCTACTGATCTCCTCATACTGCGAACAATATCAAGGCTAACAGCACTATCTAAACCTTTCGTAAACTGATCAAAGACAAACAATTGAGCACGACTCCCAACTAGCATTTCGCCTATTGTAACTCTCTTCTTTTCACCACCTGAAACTCCACGAACACGAGGACCACCAACTCTAGTCCTAAGAACTCTCTCCAAACCAAGCCCCTATGATCATTTGGCATTATGTGGATCTCAAATAAAAACAAAGTATATTACCCTTGCAACCAAGCGAATCCTGTCGTACCGGATTCGCTTTGCAAATGGGAAAAAGTCCGGTATGGAACAATTCGCAGCAAATTCAAAAGTATGCCTTTCATAAATCAACAACTTTTCAATCAAAGGGTTCAATAACGTACCAGACACTCAAAGTCGGCAAATGAACATCATCTTGACCAACATGACGTATTACGTGATGGAGTTTTCTATGTGCTTTCAAACCTCCATAAGAAACCTTAACTCCATATCATTGACTGATTTTTAAATAAGTTTCATTACTTACCTTCCCAGTAACCTTAAAACTGTCGGGAACATGGTTGGCTAAAACGTTCAATAAAGTTGAAGTTCCGGAACCAGGAGGACCCAACACTAGTAACATTTCGCCAGGAAGCACATAGCCAGAAATATTTGAGAGAATTTCTGCAACTGGCTCTTCCTTCTTTAACAAATTTCTCTCAATCTATTGTTCAGTCTGTAAGGACACAGCATCTTAAAAAACAATTCAAATATTGTACTTACGGGTTTGAATGGAGCACTAGCAAGTTTCAAAAGGTTCTTTGCAGTAGCAACAGCACTTGTCCAAACTGTTGGTATTGCTGGTGCAGCTGACACTGGCACCTGCACGCTCAACTTGAGCGAGTTAGAGACAAGCTTCTACATATTTAGTGAAATGTAACTTACGCCGTGAAAAGAGACGCCAAAAATTCTCTCGTGGAAACCCATCGTCTCATAGATTGTTTGTATCAACTCTGCATATGCATCTCGATCAAAATTTGGACTATCCACGTCAAAACGAGGTTCTTTGTACCACTCTCCAAGTGACTCTTCTATTACTCTTGCCTTCAACTCGTATGTCTTAGGTTTCATGAAACGAAAATATTTCCAATATCTTCTGTTTTTCATCTCCTCCGTGTAAAAATCTTCCCCTTCAAACTTCTCTTCCAAATCCCTAAGTATTCCAAAGTAGTCTCTTTGCATAGGGTAACCTTCTCTGAACGAAGAATTTTCGTCTTTATCATGAGTAGATTCCAATTTTCTGTCTTCAACTCTTGCTTCACTGCTGTTATTTGTGGAATACCCCTTTTCAGTTCTTTCCAAGTCCATCTGCAACAACAACAACAAGCAAAAATCCACGTTGCCTTGGTCGATTCAAGACTTTCTCCTCCATTTCCATTGAGATTAGAGTGCTATGTCCATTGGACCAAATTGACTATCAAGAAGGAAATCATTTGCCAAATGACTCCAAACTGAAATGAGAAATGGTATTCATCAAAGCTACTCAATTGGATTTATTGCAACCAATAATATTTCGAGCACGAATACAAAAGAAACTTTGATGCAAATAGCCCTCCACGACTGATCCTCCTAGTTAGATTCGTTGGTTCATCATAAAATTCAAAGTGGAATATTCGACGCGTCCAGTGTGTTATGCTTCAGAATACATGCGTAACCATCTTTATCCAATTGCGATATTTTTTAGACTTTCGTCCCCAAGTCAGGTTTCTTTTGAGTGTATATCGAATCGTGTTGATACGTTGTTATGCTTTGACCACAAATTTGCTGTTCAAAAGTAAAACGTGTCGGAAACTGAGATTTTTCCTCCAAACGGACTGGCACCGGCTGAAGCTATCAAAAAGGTTTCTTTAACAGTTAAATTATCCAAATTGCGAATGCTAAGAATAGTCTTGTTTCGCATTTCCTCTTACTTGACTATAGTAACACAACGAATTTGCAAGTGCAAACACTCCTCCTCATTGGTGCAATATAGTGTTCGAAAGAACTTTGCTCTTTCTAGGCAGTTTTTTCCTGGTTAGAGAGGCGAAGTAAAATTCTACCGCCGCTAAAATTAACCTCTATTGGTAAGTATTTTTTTCACAAACTCAAAATACTTTTCATGGCAAGCTTGATAACGAGGGCTACCTCTTGTACCAAGGAAATGAATTACAAGAACCTCTTAAAATGCCATTCTTCCATTGTCACACGAATTGAAAAAGTTACTCATGTTCTAACACGCAAAACTGGTCAATAAAATAGAACTTGCCAAAGAATTCCACAACTTCCTTCCCAACAAGGCTAGTCGGTGGTACCGACTCAAAAGATATGAGCAGGAACCTTAAATTCAAAAAGTTTGTACCCCCGTCTCGAGACAAGGCAACAAAACTTGTGTATCTTGCTCTGAACCTACGGGGAATCAATATGCCACTAAATATTTTCACAGCAAGAAGACTTAAAAAGCGTGAAAATATTTCCGTGGCGAAGCTCTCATAAAAGGAAACAGTACTCCAGAGACATACAAACTAAATATCACGAAGGCACATAATGTTCTTGTCCAATCTCAATATGCTGACTTCATATAATCCCATTCTTTGCTGCAATTTCTCCAATCGTTCTTTGAGTTCCAAACTGGCACTACTCAAATTCATATTCGACGTTTGACCAGGTAAATGGCGTTCTAAAATTTCTTGTTGAATGGAAACAGCTTCCAATTCTTCACTGACACAGTATAAGTTAGAACCGAGCAGGCGAGTAAATTCTGCATGTAGAGTTCTCAGGCGAATCAACATATTCATTGTTGCTTTATACGCATGGCAGAGCACATTTGTGAAAACGTGTGACATATCTACGCTCCAAAGAAAGAATGAACGAGAAGACTTATAGTCGGAAGAAGAAGGAATTTCGTTTACCACTACATAGCCATCTCTGAACATGGCATAGAGTTTCTCTCGAGCAGTCGTTCCAGGAAGCATAGCAAATTCTAACAGTTGTCTTTGTTCTACAGCACCTTTATCTAGTAATAAACGGTATATTCGAAGACCGGAAGCTCCATGTCTTTTCAATATCAGGTGCTCAGTGGCTCTCTGCTTTAAAAGCTGTCTTATCTTACGTATCTCAACCACAAAGGAAGACATTCCTATTCCTGAGATGAAATTATATCTTTCATCTTGCAAAACATTTAACGCTTCATTTAGTTGATCTACAGTTACCAACTCCGAAGATGATGCCATCTGATTCCTTATCTCATCAAGTATAGCATCCCTCTGCACTGGTAATGATTGTTCACTTTCGAAACATTCGTCTTCCCTTCGTGTTAACGACAAAATAGCACGAAAACAATTAGCTACCATTCTACAATTTTCTCGTACAGTGTGAACAACCAGATCTAAAAAAGCTTCATGTCTCAAAATGCGATTAAGAAAATTTGTAGATACTCTATAAAGTTCCAACTGTGCAAATCTGAAACTTTCAGAGCTATTCTGTACCCCATCTTCTTCTCTTCCAGGAAAAGAATCGGAACTGGTCGATCTCTTCCGCTTCATACCGCTCGGAGAAGCTAAAATATCTTTCTCATTCTTCTCATGGTATTCACAACCTGCAACACAAACAAAATTGTCGTCAATCATCTTGTGCAATATTGAGTCCGCAACAGCACTGCTTTTCAGTCTTCCATGAGTTATGCCGACCTGAATGACGTCTTCAAAAGACAATAGACCTCTTTCCAATAGAATCTGGCACAAAACTTCTCCTGTTTCGCCATAATATTCTCGGGCAAGCTGAATAAATCTCGGAAATCTTAGACGAAGCAATACCTCCTCTACTTTCGCTTCGAACACAACTTCGACTCCTTCTTCTCCATCTAAATTCCATGGCTTATTCATAAAGACTCTTCCGCTGTCTCTTTCATAGGCACACACTACATTGTGTTGCAGTAAAACAGCGACAGCTTGCTTTACTTTTTCAGCAGAAACACCTGAAAGCTTAACGAGCTCCTTAAATCCACAAGTACCATACGTGGAAAGACTCCAAAATATCTGTCCATATAACTCTCCAAAGTGAAAGTTGATTATTTCTCGTGACAGCAAATATTTCTCCATAGAACATACTACCAACTGAATCCCTATGCGCTAAAATGAAATTTCGTTTGCAAATTTATTCATGACAAAATTCTTATAAAAAGAAAGTCACCAAAATTGGAGGATTCTCTTATGCAAACTTTCAGAAGCGAAGGCCTCATTTTAGACAGTTGAGGTATTAAGCTTCAGAATGGCTCTCGCTTTCATGTATCATGTATTAGATAGAGGTCTTGTTTACCTTATTGCCATAATTGTTATCAAAGGACTTGAGGTTCTCGTAGAAACGATGACTAGCAACGAATGAAGATTTGAGGTTATTCAGAGAGGATAGAAGGAGCCGAAGAAACCGTAATTATCCAATTACTTATTTCGAAAAATAATCTTTATATATTTCTTACACTAACAATAGACTTTTCTTGTTAAATTTTCTAACTGAATCGATGAAGACTGACGGAATGATGTAGAGAGATCCAAATATAAGATGTTATATTGTTTAATTTGCTACTTGGAAAGGATATTTAGTGATTTCCAATCTTTTGGTTCACAGATATACTTCTCATGTACTAAATTGGACATCTGAGAAGTCGCTTTAGTAAAATTGAGAATAGGCAAGATCTGGTTACCAATATTTATCAAAATTTATAGATTCGTGGACACTTCCAAAGAAGCCATAAATAGGAGTACCCATTTCAGTATCCGTTACGAATCGAGAGAGCAACAATGGTATGAAGTCGACGAGACAAATGCAATAGCTCAAAGGAAATCGAATACTCCAACAAAGCAAGCATCCTTGTTTAGAGTGTCCATTGTTATGACGTGTTCAAAATAAATGCCACTCCGAAGACAGAATCATTACTGAAAAGCAGTCCTATATTGCCAATTTGGGAAACGCTTGCCATTCACTTCCACGTGGCAGTGCTCCATGGAATTGTGGGAACAGTCGCTCTTTTTGATCGAGTTAAAAAAAACTTGTTTTTGAAATGCGATTGAAGTGGATGAGTCAAAGAATACTAAAGCAGAGAGTGTTACTTGGAACAACTATATGCATATTGGTGCTTCTCTTGAATATTTCACACATACTGCTACAAACCATTAAGTTCGGTCTCCCAGTTTATACAGCTTCGTGTCCCAAACAAACGGAACTTCACAGTGACGTGAATTTGTATTTTGAAGAGTTATCTAATGAAACTTACACTAATCAAGTTAAATGCGGCAGTATCGCTTCTTATTCTGATTTTTCTAACGAAACCATGTTAAAGTTTGAACGTTATTACTTGAAACAAAGGCAGCTTGGATATCACTCGATGAAGCCTTCTCTAAAAGTTGAGTCACGCTCACAAGGATTTTTCAACTGGTTTTCTCTTTTTGACAGGAGAAAATCCCTAGTTCCTACTACAGCTTCCAAAAACATAGCCTTTTCCATTCAAGTTTCTTCGAACAATATTGAAATGGTTCCCCGGCTGGTGCGAGCAGTGTATCATCCAAACAATGTTTACGCTATTCATTTTGATGCGAAAATACCCACTATGAAAGTCCAAGAATGTTTAATCGAATTGGCTAGGCAGCATTTCTTTCGTTTAAACGGAGACGGTCTTAAATCAAAAGATGCTACAGACGAGATGCTTCTAAACCAAACAAAGTACTTTCCAGACAATATACATTTCGTGCCACGAGAGCCAGTAACCTATTCGGGTATTACGGTTGTGTTGAATACAATTCGCCTTATGACTTATTTGCTCCAACATGATGAAACATGGGAATATTACATTAACTTGTCTGGTTCCGACTATCCTCTTGTTTCTCCACATTTTTTACGACGTCTACTCGGTAGAATACCAGAATCGGAGATTTTGAATTTTCTATGGAGCGACCCAAACCCTGCTCAATATCAATATCGCTTCAAGCCTGTAGGTTTTGCTTTTGTATATAGGAGAGGACTGTTCTCAGAATTGTATAGGTAATTGTGGACTCCAGTCTGTATAGCTTTACTCCTCCTCAGAATGACACTCCCTCATCTGCAGATTTGCATTGGCTTCAATGTTCAGTTTGCGACGAAGAAGGTAGCATGAAAAGGAAAAAGGACATTGAACATCCATTTGGCTCAAACAAATACTTCCGCACGTATAAGAGTGAAGCGTGGATGGTTGCTTCTAGAGAGTTTTGTAGATATACAGTCACATCATGGGAGGCCAAGCAACTACTGGCAAGGCTCACCAACTCTTGGATGACAGATGAGCACTACTTTATTACATTACTTGAGAACAGTGCCATGTTTAAGGATACTCGAGTTGACGATAGTTTACGCAGTGTTACATGGTATCATCCAAAAAGACCTCGAGGCCCAACAACACATCCACATAACGTTGACGATGTAGATCTGTTCTGGTCCAATATTCGATGTTCTCGAGCTGTATTTGCCAGAAAATTCACTATTCCGAATGGTGCGATGTTGGACCTTATAGATAAGGAGTTGATCGGTGAAGAAGACGGAGAATATAGCAAGGAAGTGATAAGAAAATTCGATTTCCTGGTATCCAAAACACTTGCGATGCGAAAAGAGTATATCAATACAACAACTGTAGGAGTCTTGAAATAAGAGAGAGAGAGAGAGAGAGAGAGCCATTTCCAGTAGAAATTATAAGGAACAGTTTGTCATCAACCTGTGGTGCTTAAATACTCTTTCATGAAGTGAAGGATTGAAAATACCCAATTTACCAAAGGTTTCTACAGGAGAGAATCATACTGAAACGATACAAAATAGAATGTTATACGCTCTTTGGACTCAGACGATGAGATAAGACGATTTCAGCGAACTCAGGTTTTAGAGATGCACCTCCAACCAGAAAGCCATCTATGTCTCTTTGGCCAGCAAGGCGACCACAGTTTTGTCCATTGACTGAACCACCGTAAATTATCCGCAACTTGTCTGCTACCTTAAAATATAACAGTCAAGAACATATGCGTTGTTGAAAAAGATTTCGCGAACCTGGGTTGAGATGTTATTTCGGAACCACTGCCTTACAGCATTATGAACCTCCTGTGCCTAAAAGATTTCCTTATAAAGACTATGACTGACTCAATATTGTTTCTTACCCGTTCTGGAGTAGCAACTTTACCGGTACCGATCGCCCATACAGGCTCATATGCGACAACTACTTTTTGCCAATCAGTCACAACCTTCGCAACTGCGTTTAGCTGGCGTATGCAAACATCCAAAGTCTTTCCATTCTCTCTTTCCTGAAGGAGCTCTCCAATGCACAAAATTACTCCCAAACCACTTTCTAATGCTTTCTCAGTTTTCTGGGCTATGGTTTCATCGCTCTCATGAAGTTCCGGCAAATGGCGCCTTTCAGAATGTCCCAAAATAACCCATTCCACTCCGACATCCAGCAACATGTCTGCTGAGACCTCTCCAGTGTAGGCACCACTGCCAGCGATCCAACAGTTTTGTGCTGCTACTCCAAACTCCTTCTTCAAAGTGGATCTAACCAAATCCAAATAAGGAAACGGAGGCGCACAAACCACTTCTACACCAGTATTTCGTTCGACGTGAATGCCATTAACAAGTTCTACAAGCTCGAGAATACTCCTTTTATTGCCGTTACACTTCCAGTTGCCACCCACGAAGAAGTGACGGTTGTTGGCACTCATACAAAAACGATTTCTTGAGTTGAAGTTTTTCTTTCTTTGACTTACATATAAATCGATTCCACTTGGAACAGGCAGGAAAGTTTTATTACTTAAGGAAGTGTTCATGATAAACATCGTTCCCGAGATCTAATTTCTCTATCACAAATTTTATCGGACGAATATGGATCAAAGTAACCTTCCGATGAGTCAAATAGTTTCTTTAAGACTACGAATTTCATCTTCCAAACGACTACAAGCAAGTTCGATTTGCCTATTTTTTCTAATCAGCTGTTTCCAACTCTTGTCAAGACTACTCAATTTTCTCAGTGCTTCTTCTTGTATATTTCTTCGACGAACATTTATTTCATCTATTTGGTTTTTCTCTTCGTTCAATTTCATACTGTAACGTTGTACTTGTTTCTCCAGTTGACTGATGAACAATAACCAGGCTTGAGAACCATATCTCTTCAACAGTTCCAAGTTGGCTAAACACAGAAGATCATGTTCTAGTGATGTTTGAAGTAACAGTACATTTCTTTCCCACAAGTGAACTTCATCTTCTTTTATACCGCCAGGATATGAAACTTCGTACCTCTTAAAAGGATTTTCACATTCAGATGGCAGCCCTTCTTCCATTCTCTGAAGCTCTATTCCAACCAGATTATTTGAAAGTAACCTTGTATTCTGTTGTTGTTCCTTCCAACTCCTCTTATCTACATGGCTCAATTCTGCTTCGAGTAGGCTAGCAACTCGACGAGATACTTCTCTGTTCTTAAGAGAATTCTCGTCAGCATAAGGTAAGGCATCTATCAAAGGCTGTGTGTCTTCTTCTTGTAACTGCTTTATTGGAAATACCTTGTCACGTTCCATTCAACAAGGCTTTCTAGGACTGGTTTGAAGTTGACACTTACTCCCAATCCAAATTACCCAATTCAGTAAGCCAAAGTGGGTAAAGGAATTATTGCATTATTTGCTACATCGCTATAGGATAGAAGCATTTACTGCACACTATTTGTAAAAACTTACACATGAAGATATATGCTTTTTGGTAATATCAAAAACATTCACTATCCGAAACAATATCGTCACAACTCCGTGTTAAGCATGATTTGTCAAGGTTGGTATCCTATACTATATAACAAAAATTCTTTGAAATGGACAATTCATTATACCTACCAATCCTGGATACGACTGCGAAATGAGTGCAAGCTAGGAGTCGAGCTCAATAGAGTTCCACTTTCTTCTACAGGTATCTTAATAATATAATAACAACCCAGCAACGATATACAGCTGCCCACCACTAGTGCTCCTGAAACACTTCCAAAAACAACCATCAAAGCTCCATCGAAGAGAGCACATAATAAAAATGGAACAACAATATAAACATTCAAAATGCCAAGCACAACAGCACGATCGTACTGACTTGAAAAGACACATGCAAGACTATACGGTACCTGAAAAAAGTTTCAACTGAAGTTTTCGTCAACTGGACAAACTTTAAGATACCGTCATAGTTATTGCCCAAGGAACACCAAGAAAAGCTATTAAACATACAGCTAACCATTTGTCGTGTATAAAGGGTGTCGATAAAAGAGACAAACTGAGAGTTCCGTTCCCGATAAACCACAAAGTTCGCAGACCTAAACTACTGACAAGGCCAGGTGCCAACGCAGATACGAATACTGAAATAATAGAATTGAAAAACAACCCTATAGTTCCAGCTCGTACTCCCTCATCATACAAGGAGTCTTCTACCCAAATATTACTTTCCATAATATCCTTCCCAACCCAGTCGGTAATATGAATAAAGATCATGGAATAACCAAACCACGAAAAAAATATTACCATACAAACACGTTGAATAGGACTCGGTAAATGAAACAAGAACTTGATAGCCATTGTCAATGGATTCGGAGTGTTTGACTGTTGCACGGTATGGACATTGTATTGAGGTTCCTCTTCGGCAAAATATAAACTAGTGCCTACACAAACCAGCAACATAATTATTGAAACTAGACCAGTAACCTAAAGATAAACAAAAAATATAAGAATCTCTTCGAAAACATATAAATAGTTCACCTTCAAATTGACGCAGGTTTGATGACAACTGTCACTTTCAAGTCTCTGCACAAACCAGAAACAATCTGTCCAATCAATTGAACCAGCCAAATATCCTGTTGCTTGGCCAATTCCAAGCCAAAACGCAAACATTGCATTGCCAAACTCTAACTGACGCTCTGTTTCAACAATGTCTGTGATTAAGGCTCTGGAAGGGCCCTAAAATTAAAAAATTGTCAGTCAACAAACCTACTCACTCGGAAAACATACCTGAATGGCATTGTGTGCAAAACTCAAACATGTGAGACCTAGAAAGGCAATAAAGACTGATACATAGTTGGGATGCTCTGAACCCATTTGCAAAGGAAATCTTTTAAAAGGCTTTCCTAGATCTCCAGCAAAAATCAATAGAAACATTCCAATAACTTCAAAAGCAGCTCCAATAGCTATAAAAGGTCTCCTTCGGCCCCAAGGATTCTCACATCTGTCGGATAAAACTCCTACTACTGGCTGAACAACAAGACCCCCAATGGGACCCACTAACCAGAACATAGAGAGAAACATGTCCGTCACACCCATTTCTCGAAATAGAGGAGTGGCCTTTGCAATCACAATAGACCAAGTACATTCTACCCCTGCAAAGGCCAACGTAACCAAAATTACAGAACGGTCCGTAGTTCTCTTTCTCCTAAAACGATTCTCGAACGACGTATTTGCAGAAGTCAGAAGGTGCTCTGACTCATTGGGAATATAAACGAACTGCTTTTCTGTCTGTCTGTTGGGCTGCAAACTTTCTTGACGAAGCTTCTCATGATCACAGTGTTTCATTCTTATAGAACAACTAAAGTGCTGGTAAAAAACACTCTAAGAAAGTATGAATGTCACAAATACAAAGGGTAGTTCTCCTGTAACACAAACCGAAGGGTAGTGCATCAAGCAATCATTCACAATCAATGTGAAAAGTAGGAAGATTTGTAACAAAATATTGGTTGACAAAAGAATAATTTTGCAGTCTTCTCTTGAAATACACAATTGAAGAATTGTTTACCTATTACAAAGATATAAGTATATTTGCTGGTGAGTGACAATCCAACAGTTTCCTGAGACCGATTTGTGATAACTTGTGAAAGGTGCCTTGACTCCGCAAGACTTTTTGCTTTTCGATGGCCCGAACTTTGGTAGAAGAGACAGAACTCAACCGTTATTTTGAGACAAATACTTGGAAATATGATTCCTTGTCTACGGAAACAACTTTCTCGAGATATCAGGTAGGTAACGGCTTTCTTTCATGAGATATTGTTGCACTTATGCTTGGAAGAATTCCAGTACGTGGATTCTTTGCGTTGTCCTGCTTCTGTCGTTATTATTATTGTACTATGTTTGGAATTGTAACAAGAAACTACTGGAAGAAATTTATTCGAAAGATACCTCCTACCGATTGCACTTTATACAAACAGGAAGCCAAAAAGCAAATACCTAAGAGTAATGAGTGGCTTAAGTTTCGACAGCTACGTCTTATTCTTTTGCCTTTCAGTTGTTCTCAGTACGGCCAGATCTTTAGTCAACAAACCGGTAATAATGAGGACCACGTCGATGAGCATAGCACAAATAAGAGCTAGTAAGCCGCAAACGAGTGCTGTTGTTGGGTTTTTTGTTAGTTTCCAGGCAACATAGTAGCCGAAAATAAAGCCAGTTGCCATCGACGTTATTACTTGCAAGCCAAGTGTTAACTGTTCCCAGAAGGACTGGAGGGTGACAGCAGTTGAAGGTTCGTTTGGAGCAAAGTTTGGTAAGTCCTTTATGAGTTCCCTATACCGCCTTTTTTCATGTCGTTCACGAAGCACCTTAAGCCTTTCGTCTAATAAAGGAGGACGCTGGTAGTTGTCATACGGACACTTTGGTGGTGGCAGACTCCAAGAGCTGCTTGCTACCAGAAACCGGAACGGTGGAAGAACGTCTTTGGGCAGTGAACGCGTTATTTCATACAAATCCTGATGAGATATGGTTTCTTGTTGTATAATATTCAGTAACAACTTCTGTTTTATCGAGTTTTCTTCAAGACTACGTTCAAGCACATATCTTATTTGACTACGATTACCAGGCGAAAGTTGCAATTGAACCATTCTTGAAGCCCTTTTGCCAGAAACAAAATGCTCACAACCATATGATTCAAGTTACATGTCAAACTTTGTGTACTATAAATTATTTTCATTAAGACTGTCTTTTGAAGAGATTTCTCCCTTTTCTATTTGATACATCCACATTCTACGATAAATGCCATCGTTGTATGAAAGCAGCTCTTCATGAGTTCCTCGTTCGACACAAAATCCATCTTGTAAAACCAAAATATTATCTGCATGAATGACTGTACTTAAACGATGAGCAATAATTATTGTCGTTCGATTCTTTGACACTTCCATTAAGGATGTCTGAATAGCTCGCTCCGTTTCGGTGTCTAGAGCTGAAGTCGCTTCATCCAGAACCAATATTGAAGGGTTCTTCAAAACAGCTCGAGCAACTGCGACTCGTTGTTTTTCGCCTCCACTTAAACGAAGACCTCTTTCACCTACAATGGTTTCATAGCCATTCGGAAGCGAACAAATAAAATCGTGAATGCTGCATCAAGTTAACAAGCACAGACTATGAACATACGCTACTTACCGTGCCACTTTGGCAGCTTCCATAACTTCTTCATCACTAGCATCCGGTCTCGAATATTGTATATTAAATTTGATTGTGTCATGAAAAAGACCAGTGTCTTGAGCTACGATTCCAATAGCTTGACGAAGAGAATCCTTGGATATTTTCAACATAACAAAGTTCTTCGTATTCAAAACGTACCTGTCTCACTTCACTGATTAACTGATTATCAATACGAATTGAACCTGAATCAGGATCATACAAACGAAACAATAGCTTAGTAACAGTACTCTTCCCTGCTCCACTAACCCCAACAATTGCCAGAGTTGAACCTGCCGGAAGATGAAACGAAATATTGTGAATTCCTCGAGAATTCTGCTTGTAAGAAAAGCTAACACTTTCAAAGATAACCTAATAAAATTTTCTCATAAACGAATGGCTTTCAACCAGTCCTTCAATAGCACTTACTTCTCCACCTTGACATTTCAAAGATGGCGCTCCTGACTTATCCTGAATATCAGGTTGTTCTTGTAAAAGAAGAATAAGCTTCTCTAAATCGGTCAGGGCTGAACTTATCATTCTATAAGCTGTCCCAAGAAAACTCAAAGGTTGATACAACTGTAGAATATATGCATTCACCATGACAAATGTTCCAACAGATTCTACACCAGAGACAACACGTGAAGCTGTCAGTAACATTGCGGAACCAAGACCCAAACAAATCCATAAGCTTTGACCACTATTCAAAAGTGACAAGGACCACTGAGACTTGCGTGATATTTCAAAATACTCCTCGACAGCATTCATATAGCGTTGAGTTTCAAAATTCTCAGCACAAAAATACTTGACAGTTTCGAAATTTCCAAAGGCTTCTACAGTCTTTTCTCGTACCATATTATCCTTTGCATTAACTTGTCTCCTAATGCTTCTTCTCCATTCACTAAGCCACACACTCCACACACCATATGCAACCACGGAAAGAGCAGTGGTGAACGCCAATAAAAGTGAGCCTAAAGATACAAATACGCTACAAACAAGAAGTAATTCTATAACGGTTGGACCCAAAGTAAACACAAAAGTCCCCAGTAAAGTACTAATGGAATTGATACCTCTGTCCAACGTGCTCACAATATCACCTGTTTTCCTGCTAAGATGAAACTCATATGAAAGCTCAAGTATATGAGAGAAGGAACGAACCGCTAAACTACGGGTAGTTACTTGCGAAACACGCTGCCAGGAACCCTGCCTCAGCTCTCCTAGCACAGTAGACAAAAGTCGAAGAAGAGCATAAGCAAGCACTGAGATATATACGTTTGGAAATTTCACAAAAGTTATAAGAAAAGAATTAGAAGGATTTGCTTCAGCTTCTTTTCCTAAAAAGTCTACCGCACTGCGAAGAGCCAACGGAGTCAAAAAGTTTGCAAATTTTGCCAGAAACACTAGCAACAGACAAAATAAGACACGACACTTCAATAGAAATCCTTCAGGCCACAAATGAGGTAATATATAGCTGGCAACTTGACTATATTTGACTTGAGACTGTGATGAATCTCTTGGAGCATTGTTGTCGAGTGGAACAACAAAGTCTTGATTGTTAACGCTCGTTACTGAAGTGGATATACCATTGGCAACACTATGATAAGGAATATTCTTCCTTTGTAAGTTTGAAAACCAACGCCAACTTAGCTTCATAGTATTCTTATGAGAGGATTTGACTGAGTTCAAAACATGCGATCGACTGCTTGGACAAATGCGAAATTGAAAAGCCATAGAATCAACTCTACACTTCGAAGCCATTGAAAGGTTGGAAACTTGAAATAGTTGAAAATGAGACTTCGATACAGATAATTACTTCAAATTTTCAAAAACTCACGCTCTCTAAATATAACTCTTTGTAGTTACACTCGGAAATGTTTGTATTTTAGATAACATGAAACAAGAAACGTGCGTAAAAATTTGATCAAAACTTCTGCTGCAAATGAAATGTAAGTTTCCATTCTATAGACCAAGTTAGATAAAATGAGCGAAACTTTCGCGATTACATGATAATATAAGTTGACTCGTGTTGCATAGAAAAAGTGTTACTATTTCAATTGAATCTATAGGCTAATGGAAAGCAATCATTAAGTAACGAATGACTCTACAAGTATCATTGCTATTAATTGAGTCCCGAACAAGCGAGAGGAAAGTAGTGATCAAGAAGTGTCACCTTCAAGATATCAAAGGCACGATAGTTCATCCTAGCTTGAAAACTTGAAAGAATCCTGTTCAGAAAACAAAATTGAATATAAAAGGGTGAAACATGGAAACACATCTGCATACTTCTCATTGGATATTCGTGAGTTTGCTAGGCTATTCCAAGTTCGTGCAATCTTACCCAAGACGATACTACTTGTCCTTTCGAGATGCGGTCAGAGCGGGTTGTTTCTAGAACGTTACTTCATCTTTACAAAACTCCCATTCTCTTTGTTACTATATAGAATTTTCTGACAGCGATTTTCAAATCTTTGTTGAGACTATTAAAATCTAAGTCTAATAAGTGGTGAACATCATAGACAGAACAATTATTTCTCACTTGAATTGGGTAATCATGTCTTCTATTCTAAGATTTACACCTTTGTATGGAGTTAAGACTGAAGACTTGGCTGTATGCTATTTATTGGAAGTTGACGACTTTCGAATACTTTTGGATTGTGGTTGGAATGATCATTTTGACGAAACGCTATTAGAACCTTTGCGTAGGGTGGCACCACGAGTGGATGCAGTTCTCATCTCCCATCCTGATCTGTATCACTTAGGAGCTCTTCCATATGCTGTTGCAAAGTTAGGGCTACGTGCACCAACATACACAACTTTGCCTGTATGGAGAATGGGCCAGTTGTTCATGTATGACGCTCATCAGAGTCGAGCTATGCAAGAGGACTTTCAAGTGTTTGACTTAGATGATGTAGATTCAGCTTTTGAAAATTTTATTCAACTTAAATATCAACAAATTGTAAACTTTTCGGAACGAGGAAAAGGAATAACTATCACACCTCATCCCGCGGGGCATATGATAGGAGGAACCATCTGGAAGATACAAACCGAGACTGAAGAAATTGTTTACGCAAATGATTTTAACCATAAAAGAGAACGACACCTGAATCCTACTACTCTTCAGTATCTGACTAGGCCAAGCCATCTTATTATTGGAGCTTCACAAGCTCTAGTTCGTCCATCATCTTCCTCTTCAATCTCTGGCCAACAGTTTCCAAAAGGTTCACAGATATATTCTAGATCCAATCCGTTAACAGAAATTTGTGAGGAAGCATTAAAGACTTTGAGACAAGGAGGAGATGTAATTATACCTGTCGACACTGCTGGTAGAGTTTTAGAACTAGCGCTTGGTTTCGAGGAATTCTGGGCTACTGAAAAGCTTGGTTCGAGTTATGCTGTTGCTATTATCGAGCATGTATCCTTTAACACCATAGACTTTGCTAAGAGTATGATGGAATGGATGTCTGATGCTATAATTAACAAGTTTGACACCACAAGAGAGAATCCTTTTCACTTGAAGCATATTCACCTGTGTCATAGTCGTTCAGAGTTAGGTGCTTTATCGTCACCTAAAGTTATCTTGGCATCTTTGGCTTCGCTTGAATGCGGATTCTCCAGAGAATTAGTTGTAGAAATGGCATCAAATAAGATGAACAAGTTGATTTTAGTGGACCGTCTTGAACCAAATACATTGGCCCATTCCATTTACAGTTTATTAGAGGGAGAATCAGAAGGAAAGACAGCTCAGGTACCTCGACTTGCGTTACAGTTGAACAGACGTGTTCCACTTCAAGGAACAGAACTTGAAGAATATTTTGCAAGAATGAAAAATTCAAATGAATCTGCTAGCCTGTTGCAAGGCTCAAAAGATTTGCGCTTCGATAATCGATTGTCGACATTGGCAGAAGATGAACAAGAGGAAGAAGATTTGAGCTCTGTAAGTGATGACGAAAAGGACAATATGCACGCCATAAATCATTTTGGTTCCTTTTCTGGAGAAGGCAAGATTGACCAAGCTCGTTCTGAAATGATTGTCTTCTCGAATGACCGTGAACAGAAGGATGATATTTGGGATGATTATGGTTTAGTAATTGATACAAAATGTTTCATGATTGGTGAGGATCCAGGTGAAATAGAGGGGGATAGTGAAGAGCTTAGCGAGGCTTCAATGGATGAAACAATGAATAATCCTATGGATTTCCGTGGTTTGTTTCAGGAAGACGAACAAGTTCCAACAAAATGTATTCAAGTAAATATTACTTTGGAGGTTGCATGTCAAATTAGGTATATTGGTTGTGCTGGATTGTCAGATGGTCGTTCTTTAAGGCAGTTATTAACAGCTGTGTCTCCAAGAAGAGTTATCATTGTGCATGGAAGTCGAAAAGAAACTGCCGCAATCAAGGTAAGTTGAGAAATGCAACCCATCTTCAGTTGTTAACTTTTCCTTAGGAATTTTGTGAGCGAGGACTTACCAAAGATATTTTCTGCCCCAGAGCAATGGAAACAATTGATATAACCACGGATACTTCTATTTTTAGATTGACTTTAAGGGATCGCCTCTTGTCAAGTTGCACTTGGAAAAAGGTTGGTGACTATGAACTGTCGTTCTTGGATGGAACTATCCGAGTAGAGAATGAAGTGTCCACAAAGGAGAAAGAAACGAACATGAATCGTACTCAAGAATATGTTTTAGAGCAGCGTCCATCTTTGGACAGTGGTCATCCAATTGTATTTGTTGGAGAAGGAAAATTATCTGACTTGAGGCCTGCTCTTAGTCGTGCAGGAATTCCTTCCGATTTTATTGGAGGTGTTCTAGTTGTAGAAGACAGAGAAACAGGGGCCTATGTTTTGGTTCGGAAGATAGCGTCGCAAATGGCATCTTTGGAAGGTCCATTGTGTCCTGATTACTTTGAAGTCCGAAAATTATTGCTTCAGCTCTATACAATACTCTAATGGAGAATCCTCAAAGTTTATTATCATTCAAGATATATTTTACAAGTTTATCCGCGTACACAGAACAACGAATGATGAACTTGAAAGAAGCTTCGAAAGTAGAAGAGTTCAATGAGTGGATGTCCCATAAACAAGTTCAACCATACAAGCAAATTGCCTCGACGATGGCCACTAACACTTGCTGTTTGACTCAACCGAATGAGGGGAACCTGAAAAAGTATTCCGAAGAACATAAATGGGCGTATTGTTTTGAAAGAAACAATAAATATAAACTCATGCAATATTGCGGACATAAGAAATGTGGCAGCTGTTGCCGAGGTACGATTGACGTGATATTTGTGCATCGATTCGACAAATATATGACGCAAACACCATTCATGAACAGGAACATTCCATTTTGACCAAAAGGAGTCTAAAGTAGTGGAATTCCACCAATCACGATAAAAGCCTCTATCTCCAAAACGCCATAGTTCGGCCCAAGCATTTAACCAACAGTGAAATAACGCATAGAATCCGAGCAACCAAAAAAAAATACTTGGAATAGCCAACTTCATAAAGTCAAACATCAAAGAGCCACTATCACGCTTCAAAACAGGAAGCATCAGCTGACATAAAAGGAAAAATTGAATGAGAAAGCAGATGGCTAGCTGCATCAAGTTCCAGAAAATATAATTGACTCTGATCTCCTTCGTCCGGGGATAACTGGTCTCATATACAAGGGTAGGGGCTGCAAGTAAGAAATAGGTGAAATCCTTCAAGTTGACGGAATAAGGAAATCCAGAATGTGAAATACTATTGTCATCTAACTTCTTTACGTTGCTGCGCTTCTTTCCCGTTGCCTGACGAAATTCTTGAAGCAACAACATGTTGGTAGCATAATAGGAATGCATTTTAAGCGAAAAGACTAATACTCCCATTGCTAACATGCAACCAAATATTGGAGACAATGGACGTGAATACATTTTCAAAGTAAGCACCAAATACAGACCAACTTGAGAGCACCAATAAAGTACAGCCGACAAGAGATCCCGCTTTCGCCACCACACTGCAACCTTTACAATGAAAAACGTTGTATAACAGTAGGCTGCCAAAGAAACATAAACAACAATACCAAATCGAATATCACGGAACACTTCAGGGCATAACAAAAGGCGAATATCTGCCTGCCAGCCTTTCTCTCTGATATTTCGTACGACATTGTAACCCTACAAGTTTTGAACGACTGTTGAGGTCAACGCAATATATTTCTTACAAGAGTAAAAATGAGAAGGAAAAAAGACAAGTTATACAAGCCTTCCAAGTTGTGTGATTTTAGTTCAGGAAGTATGTTTTGGTTTTCCTCCAATGGTGCCTTCCGCACAGTTGGAGCATGGACACCTGAAGGATATATCGAAGGACGCGAAACTGTATAGACTGAATGCTCTTCATCGTTATCTAATCTGCTTTTTTTCCCTTTTTCTTCCAGTCCTCTGTCAAACCTTTTTGGGGTTTGAAGTTCCTCAGTTGAACCGCGAGAAGACATTCCACTAATAACCAACAACCTGTCAATGTCTTTATAGATAGAATTGGAATTTCTTTTACAAGAAGCAAACAATGGATTAAAGTTATGTCATCCTTTTCTTGTTCTCATCCTATTTCACTGTCAGATATACATAAATCTACATGATTCTAGGTATTGTCTCCCAAGAAAGCTATTCCAATCTCCTTATCAAATGAAAAAACATTTGCCGTTTTCAAAAATGTGAATTTCCTACCCCTTTCGAACTATCTTGTAAGAAAGCATTCCAATGATAAAACACAGTAACTATATTTGTACGACAATATAAGAGAAAAAAATTTAGGCAGACATACTAGTCATTTAGTTGGACCAATGTCTTCCAAAGCAAGCCTAATATACCTTCTTTGAATCGAAGTAACTGAAACGTTTCAGCCCATAACTTGTCCAACTAGAAACGTCAATAATTAACAAGTAAAGCAGTGACAAACGACGGAAGAGCAATGGGGAAGATTCCAAGATATTATAACACCCATATAAATCAAACCATAATTATTCCACGTCTCACAGCATATTAGAGCATCTGGATTTATCAAGAGGTATCATTTTGGTGTTCATAAGGAAAGAACCAGACTCCACAATATGTCAGTTAATCTCTTGAAACATCGCATGATCGAAGGTCACCATTCGTTGTCTTAATCCTTGAAGTGTCTCCTGCCTGTGAATCCGCACTACTTGCACGAGGTGATACCCTTCGTGCTTCATTTTCTTTTGCGGAATGGTTTCTCATAGAAGAATTAGAATATTGCTTATTATCAATTATAGGACCCTTGAGACCAGCTGCGTTCATTGAATTCTTTGTTTGCTGCACGCCTTCGGCACGTCTCTTCTTTGCTTGAAATTCATGCGTAGACTCAAAGTGTGGCATTTGATGTGGCTCTACCAACTTTGGCTCCACAGTGAACCAAGGATGTTTCAGTGCTTCCGCTGCAGATATTCGACTAGTTCTGATGTCAACTAAAAAAGCACTGGGAGTGAAGACCAACTTACCGCTTGGGATTCAAGTTCAACAACTTCTGCAACAAGTCTCTGCACACACTTGAAAGATGACCAAATATAAGTTGAAATCTTGCTGGATATTTCTTTGCGCTGAACATTTCCGCCTTCGGAAGCGAAGTCCATTCTGGCCAAACGTCTTCGGTAGGAGTTCCAAGAACTCGAAAAATCATGTCAAGCTGCTCAATTTCATCTCTACCCGCAAAAGGCTGCAATCACTAATGAATAAATATATCAAACCTTTATGAAAATTTTACTCACTGGCTTCCTCATTAATATCTCTGCCATAAGGCAACCCACCGACCACATATCAATAGGCCACGAATAGTCTGTTGTACCTAACAAGAGCTCCGGAGCACGATACCACAAAGTAACTACTCTATTTGTATATTTTCGACCTTCATCCCCTAAATGTCTCGCTAATCCGAAGTCTCCCAACTTCAGCAATCCCCTATTGTTTATCAGAAGGTTTGAAGCTGAAATAGATAATAGGTAAGAAAACAAACTTCGAAGAAACTTACAAACCTTTGATGTCTCGGTGAATAACTCTATTTTCATGACAATGTTTGAGGCCTTCGATTAACTGAAACAATAGGCACTTCACTTGTGGTTCAGTGAAGTGAACAGTTGGAGTATCCATCAAACCAGCGAGATCATGCTCCATGTATTCAAAAACAAGATAAATACTCGATTTTCTTTTCAACTTGCCACTGACTTGTGTACTTTTGTTTGTCTCCGTTACTATTTCTTTGAGATTCACGATGTTCTTATGATGAGGCAAAGTTTTCAAAAGCTTAATTTCTCGAATGGCCGTTAAAGGAAACTTTCAATGAGCTTTAGCATTCAACATCTACAGACAACAGAGACACTCAAATACTCACGCCTTCTTTCTCATTATCCATTCGAACCTTCTTCAGAGCAACCATCTCTCCCGTTGAAATTTCCTTCGCAGACCATACTTGTCCATATGTTCCCTCTCCAATTTGTTCTATTCTTTCGAAACAGGACACGTCCCGTGTAAGATACGGTCTACGTCTCTCTGACTTGAGTAAAGGTACCTCGCTCTTAGCGGCTTTCCTAACATATCCTTCACTCTTCTTTGCCAAAGGTTCCCTAGTTCCTTCTGTCTCAATAAATCTCTCGTCTTTTCCATCATTTTCTCTTTGACGCTTGTTCCTTTGTGCAGCATGTCTTTCGTCCAAGCTCATAGCTTCCGTTCCAGTAACGAATCAAAATATTGGAATGGGAATCAACGCTTTATTTGGTCCAGGGCACTCGCTCTTCTAATTGCTTTGTTCTCCTTTCTACTTCCACATGTTTCGCGCGGTTTTCAAAAGCTGTAACCATTCTCTTTACAACGTCTTCAAAAAACATATCCACAATATGCTGATATAGGAAAGATCGAAATTTGAAACTGACATAAAACTCAAGCCATGTTGACTGAGCATCTGGTCCAGGCTTAAAATACCACTCATTGATGAGATATTCAAACAAACGGGTTTCTGGACTCTTGACTCTAATAGAACAAGGAGGTTCCAAAAGAATGTGACTAACATATCTTTCCGATAGAATCTTGAATCCAACCGTTAGCTCTGCCTCCATCTCATTATCCTTTTTGTAAAGAACCCTTGAATCTTCGCACCAAGGAACAAAAAACTTGTATTCATCAACGTTTTTCACAACTTCAAATAGGTGTTCCCTTTTGAAACTTCAAGAAAGTAAGAATGCGCTATGAATAAAGTTTACCACTCTTACGGGACAAGTCTTCTCTCAAAATGAGTTCGCGCCTTGGAATCTGGAACCTCAGAATCTGGCTTCGTGTTACGGCTGGTATAGAAACGTGTCAAGGTCAAATTACACCACTTGGGATAAGAAGAAACAAAAACCCGTTGATGAGGTGACAAATATCGTGCTTTTTCAGTAGGTAGTGAAAATTTGGAACACACTTCAGACCCGGTCTGATACTGTTCTAATACCCGTACAAACTTTGCCTGTAAGAAGCGCAAGTACTTCATTCTTTGGAAGTCAGTGACATGACCTAACAATTTGGAATCAAATTTTACTCTTCAAAATTCATCGATCCTGAAGAAAATCTTTTAAAAGCGACTAGATACAGTTTCAGAATTAAAATTGCATATCTTTTCTAACACTTCTTCTGTGACTTGAGAACAGAAATTTTTCTTTTCTTTCTGAACAAGATGAGGAATTTCGGTCAACAAATAGTCAGCAAGCCATTTAGAGTCCTTCAGAATAACATTGTCAATCACCTCCATTTCGTTTGTACTGAATGAATCGACGCTTTTAGTATAGTCATCTATCAGGTAAAGCTTACTGAACACAGAAGCGCAAATATCTTTCCAATCTGTATGCTTTGAACGAGAGAGCCATCGAAATCCCTCCAATCCACCTTTGGCTAGAGCTTGTCGCCTCGTCAACTCCATTTCTAAAACACTTTCGCGAAACAGGGATAATAAAGCTACATTTAGAGGATGATAGGGAATGTTAGAGAGACATTGTCGCTGAATGTCAGCGAACTCAGAAGAATGCAACTTCGAAGCAATAGCTGGAATAGAATCATCAAACTGTACCGCAAGTGAAGACAGAAATTCTGTTACATGATTCTCCGTCAATACAATTTTCATCTCATTAGTCCTCAGGTCTTCTCCATGACTTGCAGATAGCTCCTTGTCATCAGAAACAACCACAAACTTCGATATTGCACCTTGCTGTTTCTTTTTCGAAATTTTACAATACTGTGAACATAACAATTTGCTGTATTGAAAGCTATGTTTCCATAAAGAAAAAGGATGAAGAAAGGAGAACGACCATTCTCTGCAAATAGGATAACTGTAACAAGCAGTAGGGATAGAATTTTTAAGTCTTGTTTCTAATATAATAGGCTGTCTATGACAAGCCCTCAAACGACCTGTTTCCTTTAAAAGGAACCAAACTCGCTTCGTACTTGAAAGGAGACACAATGTCAATGCATGGAAGCCATAGGAAACATACGAGAGCATAACAGCTTGCACTTGAAAGGATACTTCAGGAGATTTACTCTTGTAGGCGAGGTCAACTGAAGGTTGAGGTGTTGAAAAGCTACAATCTCGTTCGAAAGAATATCGCTTGGAGCAATAATTATTCCGACCAATTTCCCAATCCGTCTCTTTGAGTGCCCGCTCCACAAGAACCTGTAACCTGTCTGTCTCTTCTTGAAGCCGACTGAACCGCTTTTTTGTCTTTACAAATTCTTCACTAACTGGACTATGCATTCGAAAATTATATAAGTTCTCTGGAGTCTACCTCAAAGTTAGTCTTTCACCTTACTAGTTAAAAAAAAGTCAAACTTCTTACGTTACACGGGAAAACGTGGTTTTCATCCAAAAAAGCTGACGTATTTACAGCCGTAGAACTTGGACTGTCAATCTTGGTTAGACTGAAACACACCCGTTTTGAAATGTTTCTAGCAATCCACTTCATTCAGAACTTAACAACTAAAACCTTGACTTGCTTACAGCATTTCATGCTCCTCTTGCTAGAAATCGTGTCCACTCCTCTGTACAATATGCGAAAACAACAGTTGACAAAACTGTTGACGGTAAGTGCGAAAATGGTAGTGGGAGAACTGTTTGCCTGAAGAGAGCCCGCCACCAATTCCAAATGAAAATTGGACAGGCCTGTTGCCACTGTTTGGGACTTTGTACAACGACCAGTTTGCAATGCCATGTATGAGAGACAAAATCAGCTTTCATTTTAGTCTCATGTTGCGAATAAAAACTACTCCATAGCATCTGAATGTTTACAGTAATTACACACACACCGAACTAACCTAATTTAGACAAAGAAATATGCACTTTTGAACGTCTCAGTTTCCACAGGTACAAAATGCTTCTGAACCACCAAACTTTCCTAAGAGAAACTGGAAGAGGAGAAAAAAGAATCCAAGCTTCCCGACCAAACTTCAAAAAGTAATAATACAATATAGAAAATTTAAGTTCCATTCACAAGTTCTCTATCTCTACAATATTTATGAGAAAAAGCTTGAAAACCTCCTTCTAGAAGATAAACCTCCATGTCTTGGGCCCTACTTTGATGGTTCATAGCAACCTCTTCTCGAAACATATTTGCACAACGAGGACCTCGAACCTTACTCAGTTGACAGTGGAAAACAAACTTTTTTGCTTTAGGATGGACCTCTAACAGATGGTTCACACTGGTACGAACATCCTTGATAAATTCGTCACTAGGCAACCAATATGAACCTACAATACTACCCAACGAACGATCATCGTCACGCACGTCAACCACTACAAGCTTGCCACTTCGCAGTTCACCTTGGCGTAGGGATTCGACGAGTTTGTCTGGTTTAATAGAAAACAAAGGAAGGCTCGACATCCACTTCCTGCTGTCAATCCGATTTACAATTGCTCAACTCTATGGAGATCCGAATGAGAAACGCAAGCAACGATACAAAATAGACAAAGCATGCCGAGGTTGTCATTAATATAAATATATGAGGAAAACGAATTGGAGGCTTTGCATATAACAAAAGCAGATGCAATACAACAAATAAAGCAAAATATAGTAATTTTGTAAAAGTACATTTGAATTGGTTGACATTTCTGCGTGGCATGATTGAACGTAGCCAGATTTGCAGAAAGCAGCATCCAATATAACCAGGATGAAGATTTTCTCTGATAAACAAAGGGAACATCGATGTAAGTCCTATCATAGAGAAACCAAAACTCAACCACGGGAAGTCAAAAGAGAGAAACTGCGAGATAAACACAGGCAAAATGATTTGCTTCTCATGTACTTGATAAGAAAATAAGTAAAAGCATAGAGATGTTGATGTAAAGGACACCAAAAGACTTGTCACAGTCGGCTGTTTCCAATTCATCAGCACAAAAGGTAAGCACGTGATGGTGGTAAGTAAACTACATATTAATAGAATAGTTGATGAATGTAGCAGTCGATGCATTTTAACAAATGGCGACAAAGTACACCAGAAATTTGCTACTTTGTCTTCATATAAGCCTCGTGAAACAGGAAAAATACGAGCCAATGCTTGTGAAAAACTTTTCCAGTCTTTCAACCAAGGCCACCAAATGATGACAAACAATAAGATGGTTACAATGGCGCACTGAAGCAGTTTTAGCTTCCATCTCTGCTGAGTCTTCAATCTCGAGAAGAAATATGATGCAAAGCATAGAGAGAAGTAGAGACTAGTTTGCTTGAAATGTATGGAACATATATAAAATAGACAAGCCCAAACAAAATTATAGTTAAGTAGAGATATCGCTGACCACAACACCAAAGCTATACTCACACCGTTATATTGGAAGTGACCATGGTCAATTAAAAGTAAACAAGGTTCAACTGTAGTTGTGATAAACAGCCAAAGTGCTTCGTTATTTCTGTTCACACTCACTTTCAAACAAAGTTGAAGACAAGCAGGCAACAAGAAAATAACATCACTCAAGATTACTGAGAGTCTTAAAAGACACTTGGAACTTTCGGTTTCTATTCCTTGTGAAACGTGCAACTTGACAACGTCACGGTCAAAAAATTCTATAGTCTTCCCGCAAACCCAACTGTAATATGCCGATAGTGGAGGATAATCGATGCCCCAGTACTGTAGGTCATTATCTGGAGTCTGTCTATACCAATCTGCAGGAGGAAGCGATACTGTTATTTCCATCCAGTGCCGTTGCGCTTCCAAGTCTCCATAAAGCGGAGGTGTCGCTTGTCCTTGCAAAATATCAGCAAAGCTGAAGGATCATAAAAAGATGAAGTCTTACCCGAATAAGGCGAAAGTGAAACAAGCAACCTAATCAAAACAACAAAGCCAAAAGCAAGTAAAAGCTTCTGCTTGTATGATGCATCTAAGCAGCTTCGTGTTATTGCTTGGGATCGTTCCTTGTCTACCATATTCTCAAATTTCCAGTCAATGACGTTTATTCTTGTGATTACAATTTGACAACGTAAGGTTATGAAAAACAAAGAGTCCGTGAACAGATTAAACAAATCGATCCATTCGAATGTGTAATATATTTCCTTCAAACTCTCTTCCATTCATTGCTGCTATAGCTGCTTCAGCTTCTGCCTCCTTAGAAAATAATATAGTACCCATCTTCGTTACTCTTTCGTCATGTGTCTTCTTCACATCAGCTCTTATCACTGTACCGTATTTGGAAAAAAGATCCTTCAAATCTTGCCATTTGGCTGATACTGGAAGATTCCATATAACTATTTTTCTCCGTTCTGACCTTTGAAAAGGTGTATTATGACGTAAAGAAGAATTTTCTCGATCTTCTCGAACAAATATTGGTCTTCCTTCCAAAACGGAGTCGTTTAACTTTGCTATTGCCATTTGAGCCATCTCCTCAGTTTCAAACTCAACGACTCCACAACCTGCTGAACGTCCAAGGCTGTCTGAAAAGACTTCTGCACGAATAACCGAGCCTGCTTGTCGCATATGGTCCTTGAGAATTTGCCAAGGAGTACGATAAGAAAGGTTTCCCACAAATACTCTCCTTTAGTGACACCGATTTTGTTAAACGATCAGACAAACATTGCATGAAGTCCTACCTTTTACGATTATTGTCAGCACTATTTTCTTCCTTGATATCGAGTTCATTATTAACAGTCTTCAACGTTTTAGGAGCAAAAAATCGTAAGGAACTCAACTTACAGCAACCGCTTCGTTACCTGCACTAAATATGCCGTTAGGCCTTTCTCCGCTAGCTTTCTCTTCTTCAATCATAATCACGTCATTATCTGTCACTATTTTACTGTCGTTTATGTTCGACATGTGTATCTTTCAATGCCACAAATGTCCAGAAACAAAATCCAGTACTATCAACTAAAACCCACCGACGAGAGCAGACGCTGAAACAAATGTTCAGACGAAGTCTACTAGACAAGATGTGAAAGTGATACAAGAAGTGAAAACTTTCGCAGACCAAAGCCTCAGGACTAGGACTGATTAATATATGAAAAGAAACATATTCTTTCTATTGTTTCATAAGAGGCTGTCTCAAACATTACAAGATGTTATTAGGTCACCACAATTCTGTTTCATTGAGTTCAGTACGAGGACTTTGGCTGTTATTTCAAACATTACAGAAAGTGTTTGAATACGCTCTCTCATTAACTCGAGCCAATGAACACGCAATTACGGTGGTTGCTAGAACATGTTCATAGAAACAGCTAGCACAAGTCTAAAAAAATTATTTTTATAAGATTCGAGCAAGTTTACTGCAACAAACGTAATTCTCTTGTGTCGAAAATGCTAAACAGCAGAAGGAAGATTTGCTGCTTGAGTCTAGCAAGTAAATCCACAAGCTCTATTGTATCAAGTAAAAAGGTCCGACATGAAAGCTTTCCAAGATTTCATAGTATAAAGTACTTAAATAGAATATCCTGAAACAATCCTTTACAATATGCCAAACTGTCAGAGCTCTCCTGAGACTCACAACTAGACACAGTTCGGACAGTCGTTGCAACTTGAACAATATCTTTCGTCGCAACCAGAACAAACTGTCAAATCATTTGGACATACTACTTCTAGACAGCTATCACAGAATCCAACACAGTTGGAACAAAATACCTAACAATCATTGGTTACGATAAAGTTTCCAAAATGTCACGATACTACTGACTCTTCGATGAATGACACATTTCAGGCTGCAACCTTCAATTTCACGCACGCTATCATTACCACAAATATAGTTTCCGCATTCACCACAGCTACGCAATATGATAGTTATTGTACATTCAAGTCATAAAACAAAGAGTTACCATTCCAAGCAGTTTGAGCAACCCCTCTTTCCACAACATCCACATGACAAGTTCTTATGACATTTGTCACACTGGCAACCGGTTACCCATTCGTTGATATCGCAACCTGAATGAGAGTTGCACTCTTCGTCTTGAAATATATCAACTTCTTCTTTTTTCGATACGAAAGCTAGATACTGAGTTATCTTTGATAAAAGAATCTTTTAAGTAGCAATACCTACTTTTGGTTGGTTCTTCAGAACTGTTAGATTCCAAAACAAAGTCTTGTCTGCTCAATTCCTGTTCAATAAGTGATGCCAGGTCAAATTCATCTAGTCTTTTACAGCTATTGTCCTTTTGCCGAGACAATTTCAGAGACTCCAACTTGGGAGTAACTCCTGTGGATTTACGGGGACTCTTTTTCAGTAACTCGTTCTCACATTTCTCTTGTGTAGTGTCAAAGTTGAACTATCATAATATGCCTCTATGAGCAAATCTAACTTTTTCAAATATACGTAGTGCTACGACAAACCTCCTCCTTTTTTCTTTTCTGATGAAACGCGTCACTATTTTCCTGTGTTTGACTCTCCAACTGCAAAGGAGAAACTTTGTAGGCATAATACAAAAAGAACAACTAAAAAGAACGTACCTTTTCAAGTTCTTCGAGTTGACCCCATAGCCTCTGTGATACTGAGTTTCCTTCTAGCACTTGAGTGGACTGTTCTTCTGTGTTGGTAAAATTTTTCTCTCTAGTCAAGGTTTCAGAACGGAAGTTACTTTGCTCTGTCACTTGCATCTTGAGCTCTGTATCTCCTCAATTTCTCTTAACGGGAGACGCTGTTCGCGTGGACAGAGTACAGCTCCAATTGAAGAAGGAATCAGGTCTAACAGATTACACGTTCTTTCTCTGTCTTCCATTGAAGACTTCTAGTACAAGAACTTAATTGTGTGTGGAATTGAAGAGCATCCTATAAACGATAGATATATTGCATCTGTTCCTATCATGATTCTTGGATATTCTTTCTGAGTGAGAACAGAAAGGTAATGCTAGGTAAGGTGCAATTTGAATTTTACTGAATAAAACCAAACCAGAATACTCACATCTTGTTGAGTAAAACACTACTCTGTGCTTTTTCAACAAAGTTCAATATGGAATGATTCCATTCCCTGGTGGAACAATTGGCTATTTATCAGGTTATCTTTTCTTTAAACGCTTTTTGTCTAACAAGGGTTCTCCAGAAGCTCTGTCATGAAGCTAATTTCATCAAAAACGAAGCAAAGTCTTTGGAAGCGTACTTTTCCTGGAAATACTCAAGAGCTCAAAACTATAAAGAAGGCTTTCTTTCATGATAATAAAAGAAAGGAAGAATACAAGGATATTCTCAAGACAAAACTAGTATAAATAAGTCTATAGCATAGGATGATCTGAAAATGACTTTGGAAAAATAAAAGTTATTCGCAAAAGGTAAAGATTCGAATATAGTTGACCTTGTCACGCAATAATATTTGAAAACTATTTGAAGTTCCCCAAATTGAGTAGTTTAGATTACTAGGATTATCTATCCGTTGAACTAGTCATAAGAGAGTTCCAATGACACCGCTTCCAAAACCTTAACGACGTGGGATATCTGCGTGTCAACGAATATTTTGTTATCATATTACTACAATCAACAAGAAGAAACAAGAAATACAGCCCTCAAATAACCCTACAAATACGACAACGTATCCAATTGCAACTTTGAAGCTCCTTTTTGGCAAGTTCCTGCAGTCCTTCACGCTACTATGGTTGCTTTCCAATACAAACCATTGAAATAGGATACTTCGAATAATCTCTCAGAGCCGAATTTTTACAAACCAATGGACTCGCTTGGCGATAAAGACATCTAACAGGATAGAACCTCAAAGCGTGACAATTGATCAACGTAAGATCTGACCATTGGAGAAAACTTGATAAATATAACAAGTGAGGTTGGTTTAGGACCACTAAGTTGCGAGAGTACCACGTAGAAGGGCTAGTTCCGCTGTCTGAGAAATGCCGGCTCAGCAAAGAAACTCGCCGAATGGAGTTGGATAATACCTGAGATTTTGAGTAAAATCTTCGATCTAAATTGGATGTCGAATACTATCAGTGAATTTGAGAATCCAATGAATGAGATTCGATATGTGTTGAATCGAATATTCGATTCGAAACTTTTGGTACAGCTATAAATAGTGATGCTCCAAGTAGCAGAATGTGTGTGGTTGTTGTCAATTCAACAGCTGAGTTCCACAAAAAATGTTCAAGAAAATTCTGTTGCTATACGCTATTATAGAATGTCTCAGAGTTCAGTGTGCTCTGGCAGTATACAGACAAGATTCAGCAAGTATTTTTCAGGAATTCGAGCGCTTTGCTAGGAGGAAGGACACTTTTGGGAGGAATCCGATCGAGCTTTTTTTAAGAACTGATCCCCAAGGAGAATGGTTTAAAGAGGTTTTAAAAGATCTCAAAACTATGAATAATTGGAATTCAACCATATCCGGAGAGATGAGCCTCTTTAGTAGTGCTCTTGTAGAAGGAACTTGGTATAATATTTCCAACAATGGAACCTGTAACTGCTGTGACGTAAACAATCCGAAAGATCCCTTTCACGTCCATCTTTCTCTGACTGGTCGCCCCGGAGAAGTGGTTGTTTCATGGAACACTGCAGAAAGACCGTCCAATAATAAGTCCTGCGTAACAGTTTCAAACTCTACGGGATTCCAGCTAGGGTCATTTTGCTCCTCAGATATTCGAACCTTCTCTCTGGGATCAGGCTATTCTCCTTACTTGTGTTCCAACTATTCCGGCTATGCTAGCCACGTGAAAATATCATCTTTGAAACCAGGTGACTCATACACGTACACAATTCAAGGTAATTCCAAGAACAAAACGTTCCAGTTCACAGCTCCATATGGAAACACTTCATCAACAACAAAGTTGGCTTTCTTCACAGATATTGGCACCAAGGGAGGCCAGCCTGTCATTGACGCGTTGAAACAGAGAATGAGTGAGTTTGACTATATAATTCTACCAGGTGACCAATCTTATTCTGATGGCTACCATACTACTTTTGATGCCTACCTAAGTCTATTCGAAGATGTCATTGCTTCGAAGCCTTATATGGTGTCTTCTGGAAACCACGAAGGGCCTTGGAACTTTACCTATGTACGCAACAACTTTTACTGGCCTGTTAAAGAAAGTGGCGCCGCTCCAGATGCTTTATGGTACTCTATAGATGAAGGTCCAGTTCACTATATCTTTATGAACTACGAAAATTATTTCTCCTATCCACTCGGAGAATGGGAAATGACCCAACCAGCTCCGTTGAGTACTTTTCCAGGTCAGCTTGAATGGCTTCGAAATGATTTGGAGCAATTTGAAAAGAGACGAGAATCGAACCCCAATTTATGGCTCATTATGATGGCGCATCGTCCCTTAACGTGTAATATTAGTGGGAAAAGCTGTGATGTATTTGGACCTGAGCTCGAAAAGGAAGTCTTCCCCTTAATGTATCAATACAAAGCGGATATGTATTGGTGTGGCCATGTTCATGCTTATGAAAGAGTTAATCCTATCAACAATGTTACCCGAACACAATGCTCTAATTGTGTCCAACAGAATGGAACTCTATATAAACAACCCCCTTATCCAGTACAAATAATGAACGGAATTGCTGGAAGAGCAGTAGCTGATAACAACTATTTTACTCCAGGCATTTCATATCCTGAGTATGCGCAAGTCCGCATAGATGCTATCAATTATCCATTTGGAGGTTATGCACTAGTCCAAGTTAATGACACGGTGTTAAACTTTACCCTTTATAACACAAGTGGGACTGTTCTGGATAGTTTCAGGATAGAAAAATAAATGCGGCTCGCCGACATGGGTTTCTCATGACTAAATCGTTCAACAAATTGATATTTATAAGTCTCTCAAAATTATACTTCATGAAAATAGATACGACGAAGTTCGCTCCATAACATTATACAACTATTATGTACACAAAATCAACCACCATCGTTACAAGTTTTCTCCACTGCTTCCTTCAAAATCTGGACTCTACGTCCCTCAACCTACAATGAGCAAAATTGTTTTCCATTAGAGTTGCATTATCATGAGAGCAGAAAAGTCCTACTTTGAGTCGGCCCTTACTAAAGAGACGAACTGCTTCTGGTAAGGCAACTTTCTCCGCTTCGAATACTCTTCGAGACAAAGTGTCCACAGAGTCTGTTTCTAATACATCAACAGCCTTCTGCAAAATAATTGGGCCATGGTCATATTCATTATCAGCAAAATGGACGGTACATCCAGTTATCTTCACACCAAACTCCAACTAAACACATCAGTTTCAATGAAACTTGGAAAGGAAACCAACAAGGAAAATCTAACCACTGCTTTATGGACCTTCATTCCGTAGTAACCTTTGCCACAAAAGGAAGGAATCAGACTCGGATGAATATTGATGACACGTCCTTGAAACGAAGCAGGAATATGAAAAAAATGCAGCCAACCCGCGAGAACAATTAGAGATGCATCGTAAAATAACTTTAGCAAGTCACATATGAACTGGAACATGTTTGAACAGCACTTACACAAATATCAATCAGTGCTTGACTAAACTCAATGTTCGAGGGATAATTTCGAGGTGAGACGACCTGTGTAGGAATAGACCAGCTCTTTGCTATTTCTAACGCTTTGGTACCATTTTTACTGGACTTTTCTATGGTCAAGTAAATATGGAAACTGAGATCAACTACTTACCACAACTGTCACAATCTGTGCCTCTCCTAGATCTCCTTACAAACAGTCACCAATTATCAGGCTTTGCTTGAATAAATAGTTCAATACCTTTGTCCCAGTATCGGAGTAAATTTTCCAAGGATCTTCCACCCCCAGAAACAAACACTGCAGTATTCACTACCATTTGAACTCCACAAGAGTGTTTCCTTCGTAAGTAGAAATAGCCCGATTGGAGATCGTTTCTATTATCTCGTATTTTAGTAAAACCCCTTTGAGTTTTCAACGTTGAGTTACGGACGACCCATTTAAAACTTTCATGGCTTGAAAACACTTGAAGGAAAGCTATGGGATCGTATGACTTCATCCAGCTTGCAATGTCTGTCGACGACCCGTCGATGGATGAGTTAACCGACGAGGACAATGGGATATCCCCTTCTCTCGGCTTCTTCTCTACTCTCGTGGAACTATAAAATGGAAAATGTTTTTGATAAAAGAAAGATAGAGTCAAAAATTCACATAGGATAGAATTTCTCCTTATCAAGTATGGGTTAATTCATTGTTGGTTCCATTGTGTAAGATGTCTTCGTTCCTGCAATGTAGTAACTGGAAATTCCATCAGTAGTCAAAGTTCTCTTCAATAAAGTATGAGATGAAGTTTGTGATTTGAAGAGTTTGGAAGATAACCTAGAGTTCATTTCCAATCCAACATATCTGATCTGTTTTGCATTATAGTGGCTCGTTTTCTCGAAGGTGGTTATGTTTTACACATTCTCATTCTGGTTGGCACAGACTCCAAAAGCATCTTGTCGGCAATTCTCTTTTAGGTTTTTGAGCAACTACAAGTGGTCGTGGACTAAGGTGGTTTCTACAAAGTCAATCTCAAGTTTACTTTTAAACAGTAGCTTTGTGAGCAGTCGTTCTTCCAGGTCTAGTTATTCGCATCTATCAACGCAACAGATCATGTCGTCAAGTGCACTCCACTTTCAAAGGTTAGTAAAGCTGGCGAAAGTCTGTCTGTTTGTGAGTGTTTTCGTCAATATATTTTTTTTGCTTTTCATATTGGGTTATTTTCTTGAATCAAAGTTCGTTCTTCAGCTTACTTTATTTTTTAGTTCTTCAGAGTATGTCGTTGTATATTGCACGACTCCTGACCTTGAAACAGCCCGAACTATTTCAAGTTGGTTGGTTGAGAAGAGTTTAGCTGCCTGTGTTAACACTGTTTCGGGTGTTGAAAGTACTTATTGGTAGATAACAGAGGAATACACTTTATTTTTTTTGCTTTACTAAGGAGTTTTGTATAGGTGGGAGGGAAAGGTAGAAAGAGATCAAGAACAATTGCTCATCATCAAAACAAGGAGTGATTTGGTATCAACAGTTGCAAGCGAAATAAGATCCAAACACCCGTATGATTTGCCAGAAGTAATCAGTTTACCTATTCAAGGAGGTTTACAAGGTAGGTAAACATAGAGGACCGACTCGTATTGTGAATAACTGCAACTGCAGAGTATCTTGAGTGGATTGGTTCCTCTACTTGTAAAGCAGAACGGTCTCATTCCAACGATAAAACTTGAGTCTTCCAACTTGAGTTTATTATGCAGATAATACAAATGTCTAGTAGTAGATTCTGCCTAAAGACCTAACCAACTAGAAAACTAGTTGCTGTCGTTGCTGCTGTCTTCTCCTGAGGAGGAATCTTCACCTGAATTAGTTGACTTTTTAGAGGAAGATTTCTTCTCTGACGAGTGATGACTCTTCTTATGCTTTTTATGTTTCTTTTTCTTATCACTTTTTTTCTTACTCGATTTCTTTTCTTTCAAGTCACTTTCTTGAGTTCTTTCAAGTTGGGGTGTACTTGGCTCCTCTTTTTGTACTTGTACTGAAGCTTGCTCTGTTGTATGAGTCACTGAGGCAAAATCAGGCTGGATATGATACCACTCCTTCGGAGTACTTTCATTGGGCCTTCCATGCTTGTCTAACTGACCAGAAGCAATAAGTTGTTTCTTTTTGCTTGCAACTGGACCCAATCCCCAACGCCTTGGATATGTATCTCTCTCCATGATTACTCTCTTAATACGTGCAATAACACCGTGATCAACTGTAGCCATGACTGCACTAGTCATTTCTGCAATGCCAAGAGCAATAGCTTCACCCTTTGTAGTCATAATGACTATTTCTTCACCCACTTCAATTCCTGACTCGAAGCGTAAAAGACCTGGAATCATCACCTTGGCTCCATAACAAATAGCATTGACTGCTGAGTCTTTGACCACTACTCTTTTATATCCAACCAAAAGAGCTTCCAAAGGCATAATTACTCTTCGCAAATAGCTTTCATCACCGCAAGTTTCATACAACCACTGCGCGTCTAAGACATCGTGCATAGTAACAAGACCAGAATTTTCTCCCATCGCTCCTGAACGAACTCTACGTAGTTCTTGCATATGTGCTCCAACACCTAATAATAGACCAAGATGAACACATAACGTTCGAACATAGGTTCCTGCTTCACAACGAATCCAGAATATTGCCAAGTGTCTAGAGTCATCAAATTCCAGCAGTTTACTTTCATATATTGTTCGTATGCGAAGTTGTCTTTTCACTGCAGATATAAGAGGAGGCCTCTGAAATACTGCGCCTGTCAGCCTATCCACTGCTCTTGCCAGCTTTGCTTCTCCGCCTTCTCCCAATGAACCGTGAAGTCGAAGTACAGTAACATATTCCTTTCCTGCACTCTGCTGCGATTTGACAAGTCTTGTTGCGCGATCAATACAAACGATCAAACAACCTGTAACCTTTGGGTCCAAAGTTCCAGAATGGCCAGTTTTTTCCACTTTAAGTATTCTCTTTACCCAGGCAACCACCTCGTGTGAAGAAGGGTTACCAGGTTTATCCAAGTTGATTACACCATATCTAATATATTCTTTCAAGGGTCTTTTCAAAGGACTGTTACCAAACGGCAAGGGAGTGTAGTGACTTGTCCGCACGTTCAATTTGTCAAAGTTTTTTAACAATAACGGCCAATTTGTCGTATCAAGTTCAAAAGACTTTTTTTCCGGCTTTATCTGAAAATCTTCTCTACGTTGTATCTCACTCAGCGACATTCTTTCTTCCTAGACGTTTCTGAGAAAGTTCGAGTGACCAAAATACTGCTAGTCACTTGGCCCGTCCGATTGCCCAAGGCAATTTCAGGAAACTTTCATTGTGGTGTGCAAGTACTTCAACTCATTCATTCATGCACCCAATTTACGCTACACAAGTAAGAAAAACAAGAATTTCAGTACCAACTTTTAACCAAGATCTTGGCACCTTTTGCTCATTTCAACACAGTCACTTTCGAAAAGATTGTAAAAATGAAAGTTCAATTGCAATGATAGTCACTTTACAAAGAATGAATTCAAAATGAGGCATATTGATAATAATGAACACAACAAAGTGTAACGGCGTTCTATTCAAGATAAGACTCAATTCTTCAGCTCGGATCAGCTTCTGCTGACAAATACCTCAATGGTACTATTTAGAAATCAAAGCTTTGTGTGGACAATGCTGTCTCTTCGGCTTTTGAGTTGTGCTTGCAGTGATAACGCACCGTTTTAAGAACAACTATTTTTCCGTTTCTGTTCTATATTACATGCGTCCTTTTTTCGTTTGTCCAACTGTGAAGAAGATTACGGCATACAGTGGTAATCATGCCACAGAAAGACTTCAGGTTTCAGTTTGTCTGTTGTCGTTTGTAACGAGGCTCAGATATGTTCATCCTCGCTTGAATCTTATGAAGTTACTTCATTGTTGCAATGTTTTCTATTGCAACGATGAAGCAGCAAACGACAGAGAAGCGCAATATCAATATTTGGAGGAAACATTTGGACTAAGACAGTCTTTTATGGAAAAGAAGCACAAGGCTCGTAAATATGATCCACGTTTGTTTTGGGAAAGCTTTTCGGAGAATGAAGAAGATGGGAAAGAGAAAGTAAGAAAGAATCATGTAAAGAATGAAGAGGGCAAGCGTTTAGTCAGAAGAAAGCACGGATTCACGAGGAATGTAAAAAAGGCAACATTCACCAACTCCGAAAGTGCGATTGACTTTGGAGAACAGTCAAAACGCAATGTTTCAAAAGATCTAACGTGGAAACCTGAGGTTAAGGAAGAACCTGGAGGAAAATATCCCTCTCCTCGTCCGTTAACTGAACTAGTAAGTTTGGAAACTAGTGAAAATGTGGCCTTTGCATATTTAGATTCTCCCTGTTCTAACTTGGTCTTCAAGACACTGCTAGATGTCATAAGGAAAGTTTCCTGTGTAAAAGTTACTCTCATTTTAAAGGGAGATGAGTCCACGCTACCAGCAGGTTGCATGAGTTTTGTTGAAATGGTCGGAAAGGAAAATTGCTATTTTGACACAAAAGGTTGCTTTTTTCAGGAAGAAGTTGTCTCACCTGTCCAAAATTACTGTGTGATGTTGACTTGCAATGAAAACTATACAAGTAATGCCTCTTATTCCGTGCAACAAGTCATCGAGTCTTTGCACAAGTCAGCATGGAAGATTCATCTGTATGATTTACGAGACGTGCGCCAATGTTTTTGGAACAGTTGCCGCAAACTGCCAGAGTCGTTACAATCGAAAGAACAAGCAGAGATATCTTTTCCCACATCAGAGATTCCACGCAGAGGTGCATTTTCAGCAAGTGGAAGAACAAAGCGAATTCCACAAAAAGAAGATAAGGCACGTATAGTTGTAAATCATTCCACATATATTCCGGGACTTATCAAAGCGTTGGAGTTACTGTCAGAAGAACCATGTGTTCAGACTATTGTTCCTGGTCGTCTTCGGAACGGTAAAAGTCGTTCACCTCATTTGCTATTAAGAGTTACTACTACAACGCCTACAGGTTTTAAACTTCTTGCTCGAAAAGGTACCACTGTCCAAGAAGTTTTTATTGTGACTTCAGCGGAACGTCAGTTTATAGAAGAACTTGTAAACAAAGTCAATAAATTAGCTGCTTAATAGATTAGAATTGTGATTCGTTTCTGAAATTTTATTTCTTTTCAAAGGTCCGATTTATATTTGGAAGCTTTTCCAACTTGCACAGTTTGATAAAACGCGTCGCACATCTTCTACAATACGCATTGTAAATGTGTGAATGAAATATTTGGTTCAAAATATAGGAAAATTTCTTTTACAGTCTTTGTTTACAAATCGAACATAAGACAAGGAAACAATTAGTGTAGGAATATGAAACCCATATTGTCCAACATGTCGCTGTTCAAGTTCATCCGTGGACTACTGTATCAACTGTCCTCCAATTGGCTAGGACGACCCGATTCTCCAGTGGGAAAGATTCTTGACGAAACTTGACAAAGGTATAACTGGAAGAGTTGTTATGTAACAGGGCTTGGAAGATGCCGAAATTGAAATGGTATAGTAGGTTGTGCTTCATCTTTGCTTTCTCCAAACAACTGACAATTTGGCCTCAACTTGTTACAACACTTACTATAAAACTCATAAGCAAGACATCAGGGTAATTCTTCTTATCCATTATGATGAGACTCTGTTTTCAAATAGAAATGAGCATTTTATAAATTAGATCACTACACATTAGGATGAACAGCTACCATAGTCTGGAGTTTGCTGGAAAATTGTTCGAGTTACTACAATAGATGGTTTAGACTCTTTTTATTTATGAACGTTTGGTTTTCTTTGAAGTTATATTCTTTAAAACACAAGCATAATAAAGAATTGCCGTCCCGCTAAAGAACTTCAAAGACCACTTTTAAAGGCTAAGGAAACAGAGTACATTGCCTCTCATCGGCCAGTTTTGCTTTCCCTGCCTCATTGGAGACGGAGGTCTTTTGTACTTCTTGGCGGACTAGCACAGAGTAGACTGCGCAACACGAATGAGAAATTGGGAGGCAGGTGTTATAGCACTTTCAATAAGTATTGCCGCTTCAATAGCTCTTTACGTTTATTATTCAAGACAGACAGCATTCGAGAAACCGGCCCAGTCAGAAGAAGTTCCAGCAAAGACACAAAAGAAGAAGAAGAAAAGGAAGGGGAAAAACAAGCATAAAGTAATTCATGGTGAAGATGAAGAACTAGATCGCATAATTGCTGAAATTAATGGCTCTTCAACTTTGCCAGGGACTGACGACCTGAGAGCAAATCAAACACCTAAAGGCACATTGAATGAAGACCTTCAAGATAAAAATGAAGAGCGAAAGTCAAAAATTCAGGTAAATAAGTTCGAAGAAGATCTTCGTGCTGCTGTCAATGTTTCTCTAACGTCTATTCACGACACCGGGGTTGCTAATGGACCGAGAGAAGAAAGAGTGCTTGCAAGTTTAAATCAAATCGTTGACCCGTGTTCTTTAGACACTTCAACTCGTTTTTTGATAGCTCAGTGGTGTCATACAGTATATTGCACACTAACTACCCAAAGTTCAGTACAAGAGTTGTCCGCTGAAGAGGTGGAAAGATTAAGAGCATCTTTAGAGAAAACTTATCTTCAACCAGCTTGGAATATCTTAAAAGCAAACAATGACAGTCTTAGTGCGGAGGATAAGACTCGTTTTTTGGCTCTGCAATTGGAGATTTCGTGTCGTTTACATGATCCGGAATTAATGATTCAATCTTACAACGCTGCTATTGCAGCTATGTCTGATTCGAGTTCTCCACAAGACAAACTAGTGCTGTATGCATCTGCAGCTATTATAGGGAATCCTGAGGAAGTGAAACGAGTCGGTAGACAGTTGGCTTCAAAGGAATTGGAAATATTGCACACAGCATCTATGAGAGAGTCCTCGATGATTGACTATGGTGCTCTATATCACTTGTCCGTTCGATTGGCAGAAGTAGGAAAGAGTCTAGGCTTCGAAGTAAAGTATGAATGGAAAGCATATAAAGTTTCGAAGGCTTTCTACCGTTTACGCAAAGGAGCCGGCGTCGCCCCTCTTCGTCCTGGAGTTGGTGAGGAATGGACTGAACAAGAAAGAAATGAAGATGCGCAACTTATTCGAACAGGTTTGACTTTGTCTTTCATTCAATTCGTAGTTGCTTATTGAAGCATAGGAGCAATAGCACATTATGTAAATCCAGGCCCTGTTAAGATTCCTATTACTGGCTTCGGTGGTCGACATGAGATGGTATTGTTTGGCTACGTAGATGTAACGGATGGTACCGAACAAGTTCGACACACAGATTTTTATACACTCAAAAGAAATTCGAAAGATGCCAGTCTTTGGGTTGGCAAAGAATTGGTCACTATGCATGCTCTTACGGTAATTAGGCTTCCTCTTGTACAGTACAACAACTGACTATACGGATAGGGTTCACGAGCGGGATCAAAAGTTGCCGAGGGAATATTGGATGTTCAACTATATATGCAACCCGATCCAGATGCTTCATGGAAAGTACTGTAAGAATGCCAGTTTGTGATTGGTATAGGATGGAAGGTTTAATAAAAAACAGCTTTGAGTAGACTACCAAAATTTTCATCGAGTTATTCACGAAGGACATATGTTGTTTGTCCCTTTTTTGTGATAATGCTTGTTGTTCTTTTCAGAAGACATCAATTCGTTATTGAAAGCCATTGTTTGAGGCTCTTATTTTGCTAATCGTAATATGAATCCACCGAAGCAGGACAACGGCAAGTCTGTTCTCGTTGTTTTTACAGGACCTTCTGGAGCCGGAAAGAGTAGTATTATAGAGAAACTAAAACAGGATTACCCGGATCGAATAGGTTTCAGCGTGAGTCATACTACAAGGTCACCACGACCTGGAGAACAGAACGGAGTGGAATACCATTTTGTTTCTGAGGAAAAATTCAAAGACATGATAGAGAAGAATGAGTTTATTGAATATGCTAATGTTCATGGACGATATTATGGAACAAGTCTTCAAGCAATAGACAGTGTTCTCAATCGAGGGCAGCTTTGTGTCCTTGATGTTGATGTTCAAGGGTGTCGTTCTATTCGTCAGAGGAATATGAACGCTGTAATAATATTCATTTCACCTCCTTCTCTGTCGGTATGTAGGCTATTCCTCGAGAGTAACCTGAAGTGGTAACTTGGCAATAGGAATTGGAATCTAGACTTCGTTGTAGAAAAACAGAATCGGAGGCAGATTTGAGGAAACGCCTTGAAGATGCACAAGGTGAAATGAAAACATGTGAAGAGTCTGTAAGTTATGTATACTATAACGTGTTGGTCGACTTAGAGCTTGTGTTATAGAATCTGTATGATCTTATCATCGTGAATGATGTCTTGGATAGAGCTTATAATGAGTAAGTTGTCCATATATCAGCTTGATGAATATGCTACCTACTTTTCGATAGAGCGAGAACTTTCATTGCGGAATATTTGAGTGAAGAAAGATCAAAAACTAAAACTCTCGCTTCAGATATAAAACTATGAATAATACTTGTCAACTGAAAGGAACACTATTTTAAAGGTTAACAATGTGAAAATATACTTCGCTTATTCACAATATTATCGGGTACGCACTTATTTGCCTTTCTTTTTCGATACAACTTCTTGTAACCCAGGAGACAAGATTCTCACATTACTCATCATAGTTTGAATACTGTCTTGATCAGGTATAGCTCGTATAAGGTCTCGATCTCGAAAGCTTCCGTTACTCTCTGCCATCTTTACCAGTAACGTGTTTGCTAACTTGACTGCCTTACCCTTCTTCAAGGAACCTGGTATCAACTTTACACGATATTTATAACGAGATACTGCCAAGAAAGGAGCACAGACAGGAATGGCAAACTCAAGAACATCTGATTCTAATGGTTGTCCAGTAAATAAGTCAACCACGCTTGTTTCATCTGTGATGCTTTCATTCCTATTGCTATCTTCTTCCTTAGCGTCTTTCAATGCTTCACTATGATTATTGACTTGTTGTTGTACATTGTTCCTCGAATCTTTAAGGCTTTCTTCTTCATGAATATCGTTTGATACTTTTTCTCGCTTATTTTCTTCATCTTTCAACGATGCTACTCTCTCTGACTTTGATGAACCCAACAAAGCCATAGCCAGTTTTCTCTCTTCCAAAGTTTGTTCAGCATACTTCTTCTTTGCCCGCTTCAGTTTACTTCGTTTTCCTCGAGGCAACTTGTTTATGTCTATAGTATCAATAAGATTCACTGGAGTGGTCTCCTTTTCCTTGAAAGTTTCTAACTGAGTTTGCCTTGTGTGACCAACTTGTTTTGTATTGTCCCTTGACTTCTTAATGCTGGAATGTTTGATCAAGTTCCGATTTTCTTCAGTCCAAAATTCATGGCGCATATCCTCCATTTTGGCAAGAGTTCGTCCCGAGTCCAAATGTAATGTTCTAAGATTGTCTGGAAGCGACTCTTGATATTTCTCAAAAAGATGTGAAATATCTGTTTCTTGCACGGTGTTCTCGTAGTCAAACTGATCCTCAATGGCCGTTAAACTTACAGGAAAAGATTCCAAGTTCTCACGACCCGAATCACTTTCTGCACAGTCTTTACTAGTTTCCAAATGTTGTTCCACAGTTTCATTCAAAGGCAGTCGTCTATTATGTCGTTCGTTCTCGTGGTCTCCTATACAAGATGGATCCATTTTGAACAATATTCCATAACCCATTACTAACTGTGAAGGAGGGAGATAATTCTTCTTCCCTCGTATCATAAATGAGCCAGTTGTGAGGTACTCTCCACTCGGGGCTGTCTTTGAGACTTGGCTAGCATGGACCCAATATGCCGATGAAACAATCTTGCTGTTCCACGCTGAGGAATGGCACATAGCAAATGTGCCAGCTTCTATTAAAGTTTGTAATGGTATGGGTTTATCTCGAACGTGGTTCTTCACAATGACACTTGAAGCACCGTGAATATCTGCATGGACATAAACATCATAGGCCTTCATGTAACGCTTAACAATGAGTTCATTCTGTTGAGCGTCCTTTCCAGCAATAACAAGAAAATTTTCAGAACTAATGAACCAGTCAAACTTTTCAAACCAAGCAGGCTTTCTAATTTCCCTTATAGCAACTGCAGGTTTTAAGGATCTTTGCTGTGAACGCTCCACTTGCTTCGAGGCTTTCTTTTCAGCAACATTTAGTGCTCTCTTCGTCACTTCCAACGTCTTTTCTTTCTTTTCTTGGGCACGTTTTCTACTTTCAAAATAACGAGCAGCATTAGCAAATGCACTCAAGGAGAGATCTATATCTGCAAGAATAACTGGCTTGGATGCATTCAGTTCTGCAACCATTCTTTCTGTTTGAAATTGTTCTTCTGTTTCATCAGTATCGTCGCAAGTATTATCTTCCGAACGATACTGAAAATTTTCCTTTGGGTCCTCATCTTCTCGAGTTGAATCAACGGGAAGCATGAGAGTGATTTCATTTCGATCTAAATGCAACGAGTGAATTATTTCCACAACAGGATTACCTTTTTCCTTTTCTTCCTCTAACATCTTGCCAAGCTCATCCCACGAAACCCCACTAGCTATCATCGCTCGAACAACCCATATTGCCTTGTCAACTTCATCAGCATTTAACTCAACCGCCTCGGCAATCTTAAAATTTTCTTCTTTTGCCCTCTCCAATTCATCAATACGACGTTCCAAGTCCTTTCTTAGAGACTCCACCTTCTTGCTAACTACCGATTCCTGCTTGGAAGCTGTTGCCTCGGCCCTCGCCTTTTCTAGGTTGGCAAAGTAAACATCAACAGCTTCGTTAAATGTTGAAAATTTCATGTAGGGTTTGCTGCTCAACTGGCATAACAAATATGGACTGAAATCTTCGTACACCATTCGTTCAAACTCGGACAACGAAAGATCTTTGGTTTGGTCATTTACAATGGAAACATCCTTCCTGTAAAATATGTATCCTTGTTCCAAAGGCCAAGTCTCATAAGTATTATCGCTATCACATAAAACGGGCTCAAAGCCTTCAAGACTCTGTAGAAAAGACAAGGTCTTTTGAGATACAAGTTCTTCACCGTCTTCGGCACTCTCGAAAAGCTCCTTTATCTTGGCCTTCACACCGAAACCCGACGTTGCAAGGGCGTGTTCGATTACTTGGGGGCCACAAGATAACCTAGTGGATAGAAAGTTTCGGACCAACTCTGTTTGAGACGCATCTCTCAGCAGAGTTAAAACTGAGTTCTTCGAAAAAGAAATATGAAAACGAAGAAGATGAACGGGATATTTGTTTCTTGTAAAAATATGCACGGGCTCCTTGGTTACACCAAAAGGTCCCTTGTAACTTCTCAGCGCGGAGAGAATAGTGTATTCCTCGTCCGTCAGAATAATATTTCCTGAGGAGTAGAGCTCTACAATTAATCTGCAAGGTCTCTCTACCGCGCCTTCAAATACTCTTGAACTAAAGCCCAGTTCCACAACACGATCGGCACCCAAAGTTCGTATCTGCTGTATTTTCCTTGAGCGAATATGCTTCCGTAACTTGACAGAAAAGCCAGAAGGAATATTTGCCTTATCTCTATAGAAGTGGGTTTCATGGATCCGTATACCTGACTCTATTAATACAAAGGTCTTTTCCCAGTTACTGTTGGAAGATTCCTCTGCAACAGCCACTTTCTCTTCGACGGAACCTGCAGTTCTTGGAGGAACTGAAATCTTAAGCAGGTATGTTGTCGGCGTCACATCATAAATATTTACCACTCGAGCACCTATTAAACGTCTCCGAAGAAACTTGACTTCCGCTTGTAGGTCTAGCAGAGAAAATCGGTTTCGGGGCATAAAATTTGAGAGCAATGCTAAAATGGAATTTCTTCCTTATTCCCGTTTGATAATTTTTTGCCAGTTATTTCTATCCTTGATTAGGTTTTAAGGTACTGTTTTTGCTGTGGCATGTCCAACATACCTTCTTCACAAGTCGCGATTCAAGTGCTATCATTTGGTGATCCAGTTGAGGGTCTCGAAGTCCAACACGACAGACCCGTAGAGGAACCACGGGAAGGGCAAGTATTGGTAAAGATGCACTTGGCTGCATTAAATCCTTCCGATGTCTTCACTGTGAAGGGACAATATCCTGGAGTTAGGGCAGTTTTGGAGAAGAGAACCGGATTTGTACCTGGTTTGGAGGGTTGTGGGACTGTGGTTCGTACTGGTCCATCAGTTTCCCTTTCAGTAGGAACGAGAGTTGCAGTATTTCTGGAGCAGACAGCAGGTACTTGGCAATCGTTTGTGACTACAGAGGAATCACAATGCTTCCCTGTTCCAGAGGAAATGGAAGACTTTGTAGCTGCACAACTCTTTGTTAATCCTTTAAGTTGTTTAGGAATGCTTCGTCTTATTCTTGACTCTTCTCCAGTACAAGAGAATCCTTGGATAGTCCAAACTGCTGCAAACTCAACGTTGGGAAGAATGTTTATTCAGATGTCAAAAGGCTTTCAACTCAAAACAATAAACATAATTCGCACGAGTATCGAAAAAGATGCGCTCTTGAAATTAGGTGCTGATATTGTGATTTCTTTAGACGAAGAAACGGACGTTATGAAGAAAGTTAAAGAAATAACGAGCGGCCTTGGCGTTGCTGCTGCTTTGGATGCAGTAGGAGGAGATATCGGAACTTTGGCTCTTCAACTGCTTGGAAAGAATGGTCTCTTTATTGGATATGGTAGAATGAGTGGAGAACCCATCAGAGTAGTTAATAGACAGCTAATGTATCATGGAATTACTATTCGCGGATTCTGGCTTAGTTCCTTTCTACAAGGGAAGTCGAAAACTGAGTTGGTTCACTCGGTTATTGATTTGTGGAGTCAGAAGTGCTTTGCTCCTTCAGTGGAAGCAATATACACTTTGGATGATTTCAGAACGGCGTTGAAATCTCAGTTTACCCCGAACAGGAAAGGAAAAATCCTTTTCCGTCTCAATTGAGAATTTGGCTGTCATGTATAGCTTATGGTATAATAGATTTGGGCTCTGTTTACCGTCCAAGGAGTTGCGTGGTGCGTTATAAGTCAAGACACTGAAAATTGGAGATACTGTTTGTAGCATTGTAACAAGAATTGATCATTAAGGTGTTGAACATTTCTGTATTTATGAAAATTTTTGACAAACGAACATTCAAGTAGGTGTGACATCACCATGACAACGAGAAACCTATGAATCTTTACAAAGGAACGCTATAATGTTCTGTTTGGTGTCGCTGAGTGTGAAAATGAAACTCTTTTGGAACAGTTGATTTTCGTATTTGAATATTACTCGTTGCAAGAATTGGTGCGTCGAGAGCACGTTTGAAGTTATCTCGACTTTTCATTATTGTCTCACGCAACTTCCTTCGTTCGTCTTCAATTTTCATCAACTCCATCTCTTCATGACTAAGGATATTTTTCTGTTGTTTGTACATTTCTGCCCTTCTTGCTGTATGTTGTCCAAAGGCTACAATTCTTGGAAGTTCTTTAGGGCGACTGGAGTGACTTTGCTTCTCGCGTTCTAGCAATACTTTTTCCACACAATGACGAAGTCTCAAATCCGATCGAAAATGGGGTGTCTTTGCTCGAGTAGGTTGGGGTTTCCATGATAATCCATATTCTTTTGGAGTTTTTGGTTCTATGAAAGCCTTAGATTGTTCTCGGAGTTTCTCAACTCGTTCTCGATGACGAAGGGCTCTTTCATCAGTAAAGAATTTGGGTGTCTTGGGCTGTGTTGTATGACAAGCTGAAATTCTTTTGTTTGTAGTAGTCCTCTGTCGTTCTGCCACTTGGTTGTTTCTGTTTGGTGTACTGGTGTTGGAAGGCAAAACCTCAGTTACGCTTATATTTTTTGCTTTTGCTTCACTGTGATATCTCTCCGTTGAAAGTTCAATGGGGACTCTTTTCGCAAGCGTATTCTTTGCGACACCTTTTTTTCTCTCAATTGAAGTCATTCTGATCGTATCGTTATTTTCGGGAGAATTGCCTTTGTGTTTTGCTTCGTTGACAGACGAAGGTATCATTCCAGGCTTCATTAAGCTATAGATTTTAGACGAGTTTTTTTTAAATTTGTTTGATACAGAAGGTTCACTCTGTGAATGGTTGTGGCCTAGAGAAAGCAAGTTTATCTGGTTTGTTGCTTCTGTTAACACCTGTTGACTTTCATCTACTTCTTTTATCGGATCAGCTGTTTGAAACTTTCTTGTCTTATCACATTGAACTGCACACTGTTGCCTTGTAACTGCACCATTCTTTTGTTGCAGCTGTACTATTCTAGCTGTCACCATGTGGCTATCCGTTCTAAGGTTACTTTCAGAGGAAGGTTTATTCGAGGTCAGCTCTTTCCAAGTTGTTCTTTCCCCTCGTTTCGCATTTTCTGAATCCCGAGAGGAAGAACGGAGGTTACTATCAATAGAAGAAGATTTAGTCTTCATTTGATCAAACCAGTCATCTGCGCCGTCGTTGAAACCTTCTTCCGATGCTGCATATCGTAAGTCGACATATTTTGGAGCTTCAAACTCGAATAAAGGCTCGAACCCTGTTTCGTCTTCCATCATCCAGTGCAAAGTCAATGGTAGAACAGGAAAGTTTCCTTTTGAATTTTTTGGCGGGCAACCGGGAAATTAAAGGCGATGCTAAATTTTGTTAAGAATGCTCAGGGAAAGCAGCGAACTCCACTTGTACGTTTTCTTTATGAAAAGCAAGTTTCATGAGATCATTGTTTGAACTTGTTTCCGATTCTATGCAGACGGGATGACGATCATGTTCATTCTCATAACCATATCATGACGTGTTTTCGTTGCTTATAGGCTTTGAACAAGCGAATTCCACTCGTTCCGGACACCTGCTATGGTAGCATGAATAAAAAACTTCGAAAACGCAAGATTCGCGAATAACTGTTTAAACCGGCCCAAGCTTTTACCAAGACAGTTCCAACAACAAAAAACCAAAGTTCAAGTTCCAGAAACGAGATAGCCTCAATCTCGTATAATAAAGACCTCTGATTCTCTATTTGAATTGCCAACTTCCCAGAAGAATGTCTTCAAAAGCAAAGATGACCTGGCAATTTGCCACTGGAGGAGAGTGATGGAAGTGAGAACAAACTCTGGTACCAAGAACAGAAAGAATCTTTACATTCACTAGCCAAATATGTACCAGAAGAGCAAATATGCCATCAAAATAACTAGTTACTGACTCCATGATGTAAGAAACTCCTATTATAAAGTGTACAAAAGCCTTTCATAAAAGAGAAACTTCAAGGGAAGGTGCACAATGAGTAAATTGCTTCCGACTGCATTATTATTATTTGGGATTTCTTGAGGACGTTGCAGCTGTGCATATTCATTCAGTTGACGCAGTATGAGTGGTAAGATACCGACTGAGGACGTGCCTGACCACCCACTTCTAAGACGAAATGTTTACTGGACTCCTTGGCCACGCTTGGCAAAACTTGTACCCAATGAAAGGGTTCGAGTTATCGGAGGTGTCCTGACCATAATGGCTTTAAGTGGTGTGATATTTTATACCAATTTACAATTTCGTGAGTATTCTAAAGAAGAAAAGAACTTTTTTAAACGTTTCATAGGGAGACCGGTGCGTACCTTGACTCCGGAGTGGATTGAAGCGGAACGCCGCAAAGAGTTTGCGAAGGAAAGAGAATCTGGACCTCCTGTAGAGCTTGATCCTATTTTACATAGACGTGGCTATCACCACTAAATATTTTCTTCTCGAAGTTTGTGCTTTTAAAGTACAAGAGTTGCTCATATTTGTTGTGTGAAAAAGTAAATTTGCTTTAGAATTTGTTTCCATTTTGCGTTTTATATACTCCTTCGGATTCTCACTTGGAAGAACTGGGTTAATAAGCAATATACACGGCCTGCGTCGAACTTATGGTACTTAAGTTTTTGACTCTGTTTTAAGTCAACGCTGATTTCAAGGCTCTAGGTAGTTTCAGAAATAGTGGCGGCAACATTTATTTATGTTTGTGGTCTCCGTAGAGCATATCGAATCATCCTTAAAGGGGAAAAGAAGTTGGCCAACTACTTGTGAGTAAGTTCATTTAGCTTCCAGATAGTGCATAACTTTTTCAAAGGCCTTTACAGACAAAGAATGGAGCGTACTATTCCCTTCAACGACGTTTTTTACGAAGAGTTTTCAAAGCTATTCATAGTGCCATCCAGTATACACAAAACTGGAAACGCAAAAACAGCATTATTAGTGACAACGCAGTTTCACCAAAGGAAAAAGAACTATCAAAAAGGCACGCTCAAGACACTGCGAATTCATCTCTAAGGAATAAACCTGGTCGAGTGAAGAAAGACGAAGACCTTCAACAAGGGTTACAGTCGGGAGTGTTTGAAGAGCCAAAGTCTGACAGTGCATATGTGCGATTACAGGTGAAAAGAGGTCAGGGTAAAAGCAAAGCTCAATCGGAGGCAGACGAACCTGAGAGCAGAGCGCTTTGAAACTTTCGGGTTGAAAAGCTGTAAATACAACCTGGATAGTTGTGAAGGACAGTTCCTATTTTGTTGTCTCAGAAAATTTCAGCAGAAGCTATTTCTTGCATTCTTTCTTGAACTGAGTTGTTGGCTTTCGCTTGTAAAATAGGAGAAAAACTTTCTCCAGTGAAACATATTTGAATTGTTCCTTGTCGCAACACCATTGTTTAAAATTGGAAGCTTATCTTTGTCTTTTACACAGTAGAGAGTTATTCTGTTCTCTTTCAAGTCTGTATTTTTTATTTGCCAAATAGTGTGTCCTATCTTGAGAGTAAGATCACGAAAGTTTGGAAACTGTAGATCCAGGAAATTAGCTAGCATTGTAACTTCACGGAATCGGAATGACTGTTAGCAAATTATCGAAGAGTTCGATAGGTTTTTCTCAAGTTAATAACGAGTACTGTATAAACCCTGTAGATACTGTCAGCACTCAATAAACACCATAATTTACTAAATGTATTTTCTTTCTTTCTTGATTTGCTCTCATACTTTCTTTTCTTCCTTGTTTGTCATTGATGAGCGACTCAACAAATGGCAAAGAATTCTTCAAGGCTAAAAAATACGCATATTGCTATAAATATTTTTACATTATAAAATGAAACGTACTCATATATCTTTCATTTCTCAACTGAAGATGCGAAATATCTCCTTGAGCAAAAACATATATAATACGCAAGTCACTCAAACTTGGAAGAGCTAGTTTCAGACATTTCTCAACTAACTCCTCTATAACAGTATTAAAAGGCAAAAGTTCAAGTTAACTACCCACCAAACCTCAAGAAAGACTTTAGGTTTCAATGGAAGCATGCAGCCAAGATAACAAACTTTTCATTTCCATTGGCCTACATTTCAAGTACCAACGTAACACCGAATTGGACTTTCCCGCGAATCGAAGTTTCCAGCTTATTCGATCTTGTAATTGTGGCAACCGAAAGTAATGGACTCTCAGAACAACAAAAAGAACAACAGAGACAGTGCTTCACACGATCGACAGAAAGCTAAAGATGTTCGCCTTTCAAATATTTCCGCTTCAAAGGCAGTTGCTGATGCAGTAAGGACAAGCTTGGGTCCGCGAGGGCTAGATAAGATGGTTCAAGAAGAAGCGGGGGACGTTCTTATCAGCAACGATGGAGCTACTATTTTGTCGAAAATGAGAGTAGAACACCCAGCAGCGAAAATGGTAAGAAAACTAGGTTTTTGTTTCAACATTATAAATTTTTCCTAGTTAGTGGATCTGTCCAAAGCGCAAGATATTGAAGCTGGAGACGGCACCACAACAGTAGTTGTAATTGCGGGTTCGCTTTTAAGTGCTTGCCTTACTCTACTTGGAAAGGGGATACATCCTTCACTAATATCGGATGCATTTCAATATGCAGTTGAGAAGGCAGAGGAGATTCTTGAGAAAGCAGCACAACCGATCGATCTAAACGATCGTACAGCCGTAATTCAAGCTGCAGCCACTGCCCTTAGTTCGAAGGTTGTCTCACAGCATGCTACTCTATTGGCACCTATTGCGGTTGACGCGGTTACCAGGATTGCCAACTTGGAAGAGCCGGACACCATAGATTTACGCAATATTCGAGTATTGAAAAAGTTAGGAGGAACTCTAGATGATACGGAGCTTTTCGAGGGTTTGGTGTTGAACCAGCACGTGAACAAGAGTGCTGGAGGAGTGACTAAAGTTGCCGGTGCGAAGGTTGCACTTATTCAGTTTTGCTTATCTGCACCAAAAACAGATATTGAAAACAATATTATTGTGCAGGATTATTCAGCTATGGATCGTGTACTTCGTGAAGAGAGGCAGTACATTTTGAATCTCTGCAAGAAAATCAAGGTTTGTACTCATTTTTTATCCGTGAAAGATAAGTTGATGTTGCAACTTTGTTTAGAATACAGGTTGCAATGTTTTGTTGATACAAAAATCTATTCTTCGGGATGCAACAAGCGACCTTTCTCTTCACTATCTTGCTAAAATGAAAATAATGGTGGTTCAGGATATTGAACGAGAAGAAATTGAGTTTATTGCCAAAAGTCTTCAATGTGTACCTATTGCTGGAATTGATAGTTTTGTACCTGAGAAGTTGGCAAAAGTGGATCTTGTAGAAGAAGGTGAGAACGAATCGTTTGCAGAGAAATGCATATATGTAATATTGAGTGTTCTAGTTACAGTTGGAACTGAAAAGATGGTGAAAATGTCTGGTATACAAGGCAAACACAAGACTGTTTCGATTATAGCTCGTGGTTCCAACAAACTCATGTTGGATGAAGCAGAACGCTCGCTTCATGATGCTTTTTGTGTGGTTCGTTCGTTATTCAGGAGACGCTTTTTAATCGCTGGCGGTGGTGCTGCTGAAACTGAAGTGGCTGTGGGTCTTAATAAAGTTGCAAAGACGATGGAAGGTGCTTCTGCTTTTTGTGTAAGAGCCTTTGCAGATGCTTTGGAGGTCATTCCGGTAAGATAACATAATATGTATAAATCGAGATACTTATTTTATCGTAGTATACTCTGGCCGAAAATGCAGGATTGCCTTCCATAGAAATCGTGACAGAGTTGAGGAACCGACACGTGCAAGGAGATACAAATGCTGGAATCAATGTCAAAAAAGGAAACATCAGTAATATGTTTGAGGAAAGTGTCGTTATGCCACTGCTTGTGACAGTTAGTGCTTTACGACTTGCAACAGAATGCGTTCGAATGATTCTTAAGATCGATGATATTGTGATGACTCGATAAGCCAGTTCGTCCGGATGCAACTTTCGTCACATCCGAAAATAAACAGGAATCCATTATAATATTTCATACTTCATTCACTGCGATGCAAACGAAACGCGGCTCCGGCAGCTCTTACCGCAGCTGCTGCTGAAGCTGCGACTGCACCAACCATACCACTGCGACGTGGCGTCAGTGAACTCTCAGCGATGCCATCCTCATCATTTACATTGTCTTGCGTTTTCTCGCTTAAATGGATATAACCGCCTCCTCTTAAACGCAACTTCAATGGTTTCTGCTGATAATTCTTTCCTTGTTGAACTTTGCAATCCTCCACTGCCTCTTCTTCACTCATATCGTCGTTTCTGTTCAATAGATCCCCGAAAGTTTCTGAAAAATGTTGCTTGTAGATTTTAAATGCCACCAAAATAAGCCCTCGCTTTAAGTGTTCTCTTTTGCGAACCAAATCGCACAGAGTTCTCACTTGCTCCAAGTTCTGATAAAGTTTGTTAAGTCTTTCTAAATGGAGACTGATATCATCCTCTGACTCCAAGGCTGAAATAATTGGAACGTTGCCATATTCCAATTTGTTGATTTCATCTGGAAATGAGGTGCGCGTGAAATCATCCTTACATTGTAAACTTGATATATTTGACTTTTGATCACGTTCCATTCCAGTACCTCCTGAGCTGCTTCTTCTTCTCTTTCTCAGAGAAACAATTCTACTGTGCTCCGTAACAGAGAAATGTGCTTTTGAGTGTTTGGGACATAATGCGACTAACGATACGCCTGCTCCTTTTGTTGAATCTTCCTTGATTTCCATATGCAAACCCGCTGAAAGCCCGCAAGAAACATGAAACGCTCTTCCACAATGACGAAGTGTACATTGAATACACGGACCAACATTGCGTTGATTGCATACAGAACATTTCAAACTCCACCTTTCTGCAATCACTTTCTCAAAACCCATAATTGGTTCCATAGACTCGGGATTTTCAAAATAGGTCTCGGGAAGCCACATGGCACAAGATACATGGGCCCATTTGCCTTCGACGTTTGTAGGTTTGAGTGCACCGCCAATCATAGGACAAAGAATGCAACGATATGGGTTTGGTATCAGTTCATCGGAAGTTGAATAGTGATACCCCAAAGATGACGTAGAAACCTCCAAGTCATTCCTGTTTGTCGCCCCTACTGCAACACAGGAGCTGCAAAACCAATCACCTTCAGGGATTGAACGCACTCCATAACACGTTTGATGAACTGCAACGTGACAACCATCACAAAGAATTATGTCATTTCCAATTTCATCGCAATCTCCACTGCCACATACAGAGCAGCATGCAGTAAGTTCCTGTGGAAGATCAGTGGGAAAGTCAAAGTAATCCTCTTCTTTCAGAACTGGTTTCAGTTTAACCGGGGAAACAGAAGACGAATTTTTGGCCGCAGCATTTCGAATAACTTGTGTGCGTCGTCGATGAGTACCCGAATCTACTGGTGAAACATCCTCCTTTGCTTCCTTCATTGCAGCACTATCCTGCAAAAGTTCACGTAGACGCTTCTGAGCTGTATTGATTGATACCACACCTCCATGACGAAGACAAGATGGTCGACTGGCGTCAACGGTTTTACGCACTTTTTGAATCCCTTTAAGACTCATTAAAATCTTCTTCTCCTTCTTCAACTCGACTTTCATATTGCGCTCTCGATTGTAAATATGCTTTAAGAGGCTGGCTACCTATAAAAAAAAATTAAAACCTCTTTGACTTTTGTTACTTTCTACCTACTCTTTCAATAAAGTTCTTGTGACGTCCAAACAAGGTTCGTTCCTTGTCGATAATCTTCTGTGCGGCTTCCCATATTTCATCACTGCTACAGAGTTCATTATTATTCCTATACTTATCAGAGTCTTGGAAAAACACAACTTTGCCAATCTGTTGACGATTGATAATGTCAAAGTTTAATAACTGGAATTTTCCAATATTATGCAATCTAAATAAAGCAGCTGTGCTATAATCCCTCTTCTTGAACCTCAAATGCGTTTCAATCACCATACCAGTCTAAAGAAATTTGAGAAGCTTTGTAAAACTTGTTAAATGTTACGTACCTCGTTCCTTTCATAGGGACGTATCTCGTTTCGATTCTTTTGTTTCGACTTCAAAGTGTCTTCATGCTTTCGATCCTCAATATATAGAGAAGACTTTTTTGACCTTTTCAAGATCCTTGGTTGTAATGTGTTCAATACTGAGTTGATGTCGTCTCTGGATGAGGAATGATGATGGGTAAGTTTGTGAAATGGACAGAAAATCAGAAATTGGTAACTTCCTTCAGTAGCTGATATAACATACGGCTTTTGACCGGCATCTCGAGCACAGCAAACATGAAAGCACTGAGTACAATCAGGAAACCCACAAGAAACTGTAATGCCAATGTTCTCCTTTGAACAGAATATACAAGTGCCGTTTGGTGACGTATTCTTCGCCAACTCTAAATTCACTATAGGTTCCATAAACTGAACATTCTTCACAAAAACCTTGGGTGTCCAAAGGGCACAATACAGATGAGCAAATTTTCCATCTTCGGTTCTCTTCAGTGCACCTCCTTTCCTGCTGCATATTACACAAGGTGCCATAAACGCCTCTTCCGAGCATGGAGCACAAAGAAAAAATCGTTTCATCCCTGTCATTGATGCAAAAAGGACATCTTCATCTTCTTGCACGCCATAGCACAAAGCATGTACAGTTACCCCACAAATGATACAAGAAGCAAAGCTCAAACCGGGACTAGAATTGTCTTCCGGACCTTCGCTGATTCCACGGAAGCAAACTTCGCATTGTTTGCAAACCACACTGTCCAACCATTTCAATATAAAATTTGAAGACCCTTCTATGTACGTGAGTTACTGAAATATATATCAAACAAGACATATACCTTTCCAAGATACTTCATTCGTATCTCTAGCACGATGTCTAGCAGTTGTACGGGCATGACATGCCGGGCAAGAAGTGCCTTTGCGGTGATTGTGTTTCAATTCTCCAACATTGTCCTGCTTGGATATTTCAATCTGAGACAATTTTGGAAGAACACTCAGTCTTTCTGATGAAATATGAGATTCAAAGCCTTTGGAGATGCTCGAACAGTCAGTTTCCTTCAAACAGGAACTACTTGGTTTTGCAATTTCCTTTGATGACGGATATAAACCTACTGTCGTAGATTTACCTCGCATTAAGTAACCATCTCTCAGTAACATGTCCTCAACTGTTGTTTGGTGACAAAAAGATCTTATGTTACCACTACGGTAGTGCTGTAAGAGTTCTTCCATACAATTCTTCGCCACTTCATTGTCAACATTTATTAAATATGCTTCGTCTTTCAACCAACTTAAACGGTAATATTCTCCACGAGGAAATGGAGTATCGGGGAATTGGTCTAAATTTGTCTGCAAGTGTTCTAGAAAAGATAGCTGCCATTCTCTGACAGAAGCTGTTAATAACCTTGTCGGTGTCCATTTCCACAAATCCTCTGCACTTTTAGGCAAAAAGTCCGTCGAAGAGACAAGATTGTTCTCTTTGCAATTCTCTGTATATATCTGAGTCCACATATCCTTCAAACAAGTTGGAAAAATGGCTTCCACTACGTCTTGTAACAAAATCTGTTTCTCTGCTTCATTTTCCTGTAAATCTTCAGCAAGAATGTCTTTGCAATTAACCGTCACTGCATCCTTGTAGTGGCTGGAGTGACACTTCAAACGGAACAAAGCGCCAACAAAGCTACAAGCCATATCAGAAAATGGAGTAAAAGAGTTGTTTTCTTCTCCAGCATTCCTCCTTGTTCTCCTTCGGCGTCTGGCAGTTGCGTCTTCTTCAGACAATGGACTCTCTGAGAAACTGCTTACTTTGTCAAGTTGAGGCAAAGGATGCAAACTCTCGAATTCAACAGAGCGTGCTTTATCCTCAAAACTACATTCATTAAGCCCAATGGGCGCTTCTATACCTTTTCGTGAGCTTTCTTCTGACGTAAAAACACTGGCAGTATCCTCTAATGTTGCACCAGGTTCGAAACTCGCAATCTTCCAAGGCTCCTCCGCCTCCAAACTGCAAATTCTCTCCGATGAAAATTTCACACCCAGTGTGTCGTTCCACTTACTTTGTTCTTTGCAAAGCAAAGAAGGGTCTGAAATATTATGCGTTGAAGAGAAAGCTTTCTTTCGCCTCTTACTTCGGTTCGAATTTGTCACGTTGGACCTTGACGAGGAGGGCATGCCCCTAAAAAACTAATTACTCCAACCTGGTGCGAATTCGTTCACTCATATAAAACCTCCAAAAAGCAACTTTGTTAACTTGCTACGTTCTTCACAGCGGTTTTAAACACTAAATTATTCAATTGGGGCCACTTCAAGTGGGTGTGTCGAATTTGATGTGAGGTTGAATACTTTTGTGAAAAGAGTTTATATTTACTAAGTTATTGCTTCCTTTGAAGAAGCACAAGTAACAAAGGGTGTTGAAAAAATGTTTCTATGCTTGTCCTTGTTTCATAATCTCTTCCCACATCATGGTCTTCAATCGTTCTTTTGTAACTTGGGGTGAATCAAACTCGAAGCTAAATTTACTTGAGCTGTAGAGTTTCAGTAAACTAATAAAGTTACAATGACACGATAGCTTACCACAAAGGTTCATCGGTTGGATCATGTAATGAGCTCAAATAAGGATGTGACAGGGCATCTTCCACGCTGCAGCGCTTGCGAGGATCAAAGTGGAGCATTCGACCAAGTAAGTCAAGTGCAAGATTAGATGCATCGGGATATAGTTTACGCCAAGGAATAGGATTCTTCTTTGGAAGAGAACGGATAAAACGTAATGCCTTTTCACTTTCTATATATTCTATATCTTGATCACTTGGAGTACCGACAACATCAATTATGAGTCTCAATTGGTGCATGTAGTCTTTTCCTGGAAATAACGGCCTTCTTCCCAAAAGTTCTGCAAAGATGCAGCCTACGGACCAAATGTCTACCGATTTATCATAGTGTCGGAAAGACAACATTATTTCAGGAGCCCGATACCATCTTGTGGCAACATACTGGGTCATAAATTCACCTCCTAGTTCATTCTTATTTCCAGTCACTTTAATACAACAAATTGAAATTTTGCTTACAAAACTTGCGGAACGTGCAAGACCAAAGTCACAGATCTTAATGTCACAATTACCATTTACCAAAACATTACTAGGCTTCAAGTCTCTATGAAGTACATCAGCCGAATGTACACTAAAAAGAGTTCAGAGGCTTCGATACTGCAAGCGTAAAACTTACTATTTAAGAGCCCTGAGTATTTGATAAATAAAGTATTGAAAATGCTCTTCAGTTAGCGACTGTTTGGATACAATGATTTGATGAAGGTCTGTCTCCATAAGTTCAGTCACTAGATAAACGTCTTCAAATACTTCAAAAGATGATGGACGCAGAATTTGTTTTAGGCCAATAATATTTTCGTGATCAAAATGACGTAAGAGCTTAACTTCCCTCAGAATTCTCCGAGCGTCCGTTGTATGATCAAAACACTTTGTAATCTTTTTGATGGCCACAAGTTCTCCAGTCACTTGGTCCTTTGCCGAGCTGTGGTTGTTATACAAGTTGCGCTTTCAAGATATTCGACTTACCAAACAATTCCATAGGCTCCGTGGCCTATGGGGCGAAGAAGCTTGAACCTCTCAGGACAGTCAAAACGACTCCCACATACCAAATAAGAACGAATGGTGTCAAAAGAACCCTTTGGAAATTCTCTATTAGCAGTAGCCAAGGGAGCCTGTTGTTCAATTATTTGCCTATCCTCGTTTTGTTTATGAGCTCCTTTATGAGAAACTTGTTTGTTTTGTGCAAAGTTAAACGGTATTGGAGAGGGTGGTTGGGTTCGTTCCATCTAAGAAAACGTGAAAAAATTTTTTGGCCCAAGCAAGTGATGAATGAAGACAACGTGTCGTTGAGTTTGTTTCTGATGGCTACTGAAGAGGCACTTCTTGCTCGACATATGACTATATAAACAATGTGTTGTAAAACAAGCCTTCTCTGTGCTTCGAATAAAGGAACCGTTTCCACCATCTTCTATTTGTCACGTGTCCATTTTTCAAAAATAGGGTACATTTGCAGCTGTAACTTTTCGAACTCAAAAATATGAACATTGGCCAAGCTTTTAAAAGCAATAATCGATATACAAGCTGATTTCAAAGAGATACGTTTTACAGGTAGATTCTAATTGAAGGATTTCTTACAAGGACCCTCTATAAGACATATAATTTTGAGCTTTGCCGATGCCGATAGTAATCTTTTCTTTTGTTTGCAAAGAGCATTTGCATCTACAAGGATTTAACTACTAGTGCAAGCTTAGGAGGAAGAAGAGTTTCTATCCCTGAAGAAGAGGCAGTCAAAGGAAGAGAAAGAGTGCCCTTCCAATCGCCAATATCTGTTGCTGGGCAGAATTCCCTTACCACGGAGATCTCCCCGTTCGTAGAGAGCCCCCGGAAACAGCACCTTCGCAGAGAAATTTTTTGGTCAATGAATCACACTCAGGAGGGGATTCATCTACCTTTTCGTCGTCACTAAAGCGACGTTGTCCAAAAGCCCTTTGTGACCTTAAGGTATGCTGCGTAACTGTCTTTTTTAGTAGACTTCAAATATTGCTCTACAGTATAGTTCACCAGTGAGGAAAGCTCGTTGTTTATTACCTTTTGAGGCAAATTTGCCCTATTGTGAGAACGTTAGCCCATATGTCAAAACGTAAGACGTCTTGTTACTCTTCTGACGTTGAAAAGGAGTTGATGGACGATGGATACCCTCTCCCAACGTTAGGTAGTAAGTTTAAACTTTGCTATTCTCTGAAGTAGTTGAATCATTTTTTTCGACCACCTAACATAGGTTTGCACGAGAGTCACTTGAGAAAGGAAATATTCGTGAAGAAATTATTGCTTTGCAAATCTTTTTGCTCATTCTCCAAGCGAAGTAAAGGCAAAAGTGGTGTTTTGAGACTTCGCTCGGAGTGGATAGAAGTTCGTAAAAGAATACTTTTCGAACTCATAGATTACGTAAGTGTTACTGATGATTCACTTGACGAGGAGCCCCTGCAGTTGGTTGTTAACCTTGTAGAGGAGCTAATTTGTTCAGAGCGCCCTCCAGTACCAGCTCACTATAATCAGTCCTCTTTGTTCTATCCAAAGGACAAAAGCGATGTTCCGACCTCATTTGAAGTAGTGGAAGAAGAAACGAGTATAGAAGATACTGAGTGGTCAATTATTCAACTTGTGTATGAACTTTTTATTCAGATGATCACGACAGATGGATTAGATATTAAATGCTGTCTCAAATATATAACGGAATCCTTTATTTCTAAAATATTTCATTTATTCCGTATTGGAGACATAAGAGAAAGGGACTATCTAAAGACCATTATTCATCGTATTTATCGAAGATTTATTAGACGGCGATCTTTTTTGAGGATAAAAATCAACGAATTTCTCTTTTCTTATATTTTTGAAGGAGAGCCTTGTTATGGCATACGAGAGATTTTGGAAATTCAATCTTCGATAGTTCATGGCTTTGCAGTTCCTTTGAAAGAAGAGCATAAAGATACGTTGTTTCGATATTTAATGCCTCTGCATCGTAAAGCCGAACTTGAGATATTCTTTCCTCAGCTATTATCCTGTGTTCATTCATTTGCGGAGAAAGATCCCACTCTTATACCTTCTATTTTGTCTCGGCTATGTTCCGGTTGGCCAAGCTGTAACAGTATGAAACAGGTATTTTTTATAGTATCCAATTTTTTGCAAGTTCTGATAAATTTGTGAAGATATTGTACATAAATGTAGTGGAAATCGTATTGCAGAGTGTAACTGAAAATGTATTTGCAAAGATTTCGAGAGCAGTTTGGCTTGAACTTTCTAAATGCACTTGCTGTCCTCATTTCCAAGTTGCTGAAAGAGCCATTAGCCTTTGGAATGATACGAGACTTGTCAAGATGATGGCTTCATATAGAAAGGAACTCTTTATTAGCTTGTTCGAGTCGCTGGATACTGTTATCGAGAAACACTGGTGCAAGTCAGTATGTTCAATAGCTCTAAAAGTTAAGCAGCAATGGATGCGAACCATACCAGATTTTTTTCAGCGACACCAACAAAAGAGTTTTGATTATGGTAGGACTATGGACACTTCTTACCCAAAACGAAAGAAAGAAAATGAGTCTCCAAGCTTAGTGGGAAATTCTGCTTCAGTGACTAGTTTGATCGAGACGTCAAGAGATTTTGTAAAGGCTTGCACAGAATACAAGGTTGAATCCATTTGAGTGCTTTCTTAGGAGGAGAATCTAGGAACCAGTCTGTATAATTTTAATGTGCGAGATAGTAACTGGCTATTATTACTATGGGTTCTACTTGTGAATTATATGTACAGTTTATGAAGAAACATTCAAATAAAAACCAAACCTTGCTATCTTCACTTCAAAAGCTTCTTCTCCGACTTCACCTCGAAGAAAAATATATTTTCCTTGCATTGAACCCAGAAAGTTATCTTTTGAGGAATTAAAGAAAGATGGAACTCGAACAGGACACTTTGAAGAATATTTAAAGGTTTCTCCTGGTTCTATTATGGGCTGTTGCCCAACAACCCCCGTTCCAGTAACCTTTTTCCACACGCCAGTTACTTCCTGAATATTCCACTCTCTGCTAATTAACTGGACTGTATATTCAGACAGGTTGCTAATTTCCACATGATACACAAACGTATATATTCCTTCCTCTATTGCAGACTCAAATGGTGAGAAGAAACTTTCTACACGTACTCGAATACCCATTGTAACTGCCTCGCTACTATTCTGTATTTTCAAAAGTTCTCGGTAAGTAAAAAGTTTCTGTTTCGAGTCACCCTTTTCATCTATATTCGTGAGATCCTTGCTTAAAGAAGTACTCAAATGTCCATCTTCTAGGTCGCCATTCTCAAAACCTTCCAAACGAAGGTATTCCGATTCATCCATCTGCCCCGGTGTTGATTCTCCACTTGGAATTTCTGCCCTTTCTGAAGCTTCAGGCTTTATCTTATCAATGTTATAAGGATTATCATCAATCATATCACGGATTCCTGATCGCCGAAGGTTCAGAGCTTCTGTGCTTGACTTGCTTGACCAATCCTTAGGAATAAAACCAAAGATATTTCTATTTCTGGGAGCATTCTTTTGCTGCTTGTCCTGTTTCTCTATCTTCGGTGGTTCGCCAATGTCTTTCATAGCATCGGAGTAAATGGTTGCGTCTCTATACCTTTCTTCCTCGATAGCTTTTTGCAACTCGAGTTCCAAACAGGCGTAGGGATCTTGTAACGTCAATTCTAATACCCTCTGTTTTAATTTCGAGGCTTCCTCGAACCTGTATTCCTTCGCAGCCAAATCTCTTTCTTGTCTTAGAAGGTATATGCGTTCCCACAACTTACGGCGTTCAGGTTCAGGGAGTCTTGGTGGCAGCGTTCTAATGACATCTTCGGGAGATCTTCGTGAAGTCTCCGTACCATCGTCTATCCTCATTAAGAAGTGCCCAACACTGAAGGAATTGAACGGTCTTTGAGCGGTTGGGGACCATCTACAGGAACAAAATCTCCTGTACACAAAGAAAGGCAAAGGTTTTGAAACTTGTAGCTTGTACTTGAAACAGCAAGTCGGCCAACTGGTATATAAGCTATTTGTCCAGGCAACGGAGACAACCATTCTTCCCTAAATACAAAATGAGCAAAAATCTCCCGGAAAATGAATTTTGGAGATGCTTGATCTTTCCTTCCACTCTTTAACCTGCAAGTATCACAATGAAAAACTTGGAGCTTTTGTGTTTTCAAATTGTGATTGTATTGGGTAGTGTCGTGAAAATACGAAGTAACAAGAAAATTCTACAGAATCCTAGCATACAAAGGAGATATAAATTCGACTTTTTTGTCTAGGCTGCTAAAAGTAGACTGTGTCTTGACAAGTTACTGATTACAAGACTAACAAGGTAACAGTAGAAATGGATGAGTTGGAAGAAGCAACTTGTATTTCACTTCGGACTCATGAAAGAGCACGACAAGAGTATCTTTTTGTTTCAAAGCATCTTTTCTTCAACGACTTCCAATTCAGTTGAAACCAACTTTTGATGTTTCTTTCTGCTATGAGTATTTGCAACGTGTTCAATATTGTCCGAGAACTCAATCAGAAAGACAAAGACATGTTTCCTGTATGTAAAGTAACTTTCTTTTAAGATTTTTAACGGTGAGAGAGCTGTTCCGACAACCAATCCAGCCCCTCAAACAGACCGTCTCCATTAGTTGCACAGCAGGACATAATAAACCAAGTTCTGTTTCTTAACGAAGGCAAAGCGAGTGCGTTAACTACTTCTGCCGTCGAAGCTGCATTCGGCAAGTCTTGTTTATTAGCAAAGACCAATAAGATCGCGTCTCGAAGCTCCTCCTATCGAAACAAATTAGTGCGTCAAACAGTCAGCCGAACAAGGAGAAAAACGTACTTCTGACAACATCTTGTGGAGTTCTTCACGTGCTTCCGGAAACCTTTCTCTGTCATTGCTATCCACAACAAAGATGATTCCTTGGGTGTTCTGGAAATAGTGGCGCCATAAAGGCCGTATCTACAAAAGCAAATATTTGTGATTTGCCCTCTTCATACACACGAACAGTCTTACCTTGTCTTGACCACCGACATCCCACACAGTAAAACTAATATTCTTGTATTCCACAGTTTCAACGTTAAATCCTACATAATAAACGTGCGTCAGTACGAAAAGTAACATAACGCTTGTTTCTACCGATAGTTGGGATCGTAGTAACAATTTCACCGAGTTTCAACTTGTACAATATGGTTGTCTTGCCAGCTGCATCTAAACCCACCATCAGAATTCTCATCTCTTTCTTACCAAAAAGCCGGGATAGTAACTTGGAAATGGAAAGTCCCATCGCCCTATTTTATGGCAACCACTGACGAATAATCCAATTTAGTCAAATTACAGTTTGGCGCCCTTATCATTACAGTATGAAACATGAAGAAAGAACGCCAATCCTCAAGTATGAGAACTGGGAATTCACTAGTGCTATTATTTGGAGTTGATCTCACACTGATGAAGGACTATAGTCAAAGGTGGAGTAAAGTAACTTTTCGCAACAAACAAAATATTGTAGCCCTATGACATCATATCAAGTACTTGTAAGTGCGACGAAGAAATGCCTGAGTTGTTGTGATTACAAAAAGAACAATGATACGTGGTGAACTCCGGATTAATATAAAAAGCTTAGCTCATCGTTGACTATTAAAACGGGACAAAAACTGGGTTATATACTGATCTACTGTGGAGATATATTGGGGAGGAATCCGTGTTCGGGAACCAAGTGGCGCCTCGAAGCCTTCCTTGCACAGAAAATCTAAGACCTGTGAAACTGCGAGGCCATTTGCTTGGGCCATCTCTTCAACAGTTGGTTGAAGGTATAAGTCGCCAATCTACGAAAAAATTCAGCAGCTCTGCAGATTAAGAAGAAATCCATACCTCAATAGCATCAGAAAAGGAAAGAGCTTCTAAAACATCCATCTTCTTGCTTTCTAAAAAGAAAATAGTTACGCAAATCCATACAACTCAGTGAAACTTACCTTTCACTCGACTTGCGAGGATGTCAGTTGGATTAATGGGTTCACCCACACCGTTACTAACTAAGACATCAACTACATAGTCCAGAGGTAGACCATAGTCTTCTGCAACTTCTTCCACGGTGAGGTCGAATATACTCAAACGTTCTCTCGAGTTGTTGTCTCGATCCAAAGTAGCGCTGCAAGGCAACCAGTGTCTGGGTAACCTACTTGAAGGACCTGGCAGATACCTCATTGTACGGCACGGACGTTTACAGGAACCAAAAGAGAACCTCGAAGGACTCCAACAAAAAGATACCAACATACGAGAACAAAGGAACTGAAAAGCCGATTCTGTCATCGACAATCAATCGCTGTTATACCGAGATGTTTTCAGGATTAGACAATTTTGCAAAGCGGATTCTTATTCGTGCGTACTAGAAAAAATCGTGAATCTTGTTTTTTAAAAGTCGTCTGAAAACTCAGAGCATCATATATGTCGTAACAACACAGCATAACTCATGTAATAAAACCAAACCCTGAATAACTAGTTTGAGCCTTTATTCAACAGTAAATGGCTATACTAAACCTGTCTCATTCAAAATATACAATAAGAAGTTTCAAGTAAACAGTCTCATAGGCCAAATGCAAAACTACAAAAAACTGAAATGTAACTTCGACATCACTCAGGAGAGGGTCTCCGTGAAAGATGATACTCCGTTGTACTCAAGCAGCTAACAAGAAGAGTAACGTATCCTCATTGTTCAGAGTCTTCGTCATCACTTCGAATATCTCCTTCTTCTCTCAATTTCTCAAATGAGGTAAAAATAACACGACCGATCATCTTAAGTATGAGAGAGAACCAAAAACAATGAAGAAGTTCTAATGTTGATAAGGCGACCAAGCAGATGAAGTAATGCGAAAAATGAACAGGCCAATTGTTTGCAAACCCGCTGAAAGAATGCTAAAGAATAGAAGAGCTTGAGAATAACAAAAGTTAAATATTCCAGCTTACATCACGCAGAATCAGACGAATAACATCCACGGCAACACCCCAAATAATTCTCGGAAATACAAAAAGCCTTCATTTCTAGTTACAAATTTGTGTTATACACGACAGAATTTTCATTACCTTGTAAAATAAAAGATCATAGCAAAAATTGTAAACATAATACTATCTAAAGGACGAAACCCCATATAGTAAACACACTTTGTACTGTACAACAGAATATCACTGGCATCGTGCAGCACTAAAATAACCAAACCAATTCGCACATAACGAAAGCTATAACTAATGTATACCAAAAGAATAGTTGCCACGTGATGAATACAGAACTCCAGAAAATCAGAGTGCTTTGTGTCCGCCAACAGCAAAAATACTAGACTGCCCAAATAGTAACCAAGTTCTACGACATAATAGCTTCGAAAAAAAGTTGACAAAGGAGGAGGATAGGGCGACCACAACTCTACAAGCAAAGGACCACACAAATCTAACCGCCAGTCTTCTAGCGTTAAGGTTATCAGACCGCAAGCAAAAGATAAACAGTATGTAATAGAGTAATACAAGTTCTCACTCAGCTTCCGCCGTACCCGAATACTGTACTTCTGAAAAACTTTGGAGAAAACAACCTTTTGTAGCCAAACACGAAGCAACCACACACTACAGCCCACTAGAAGCGACAACAACAGTTCCTCCCTCTTCCAAGCGGAGTTCGACAACCTCGGAAAAGCAGTGTCTTGCTGTTCCCTTAAGATGTTAATAAAAATCTTTATATTCTCACATATCATGTGTGTATTTAGTCCGTTCGAGCTGACCTCTTCCAACATGCTGTCAAAGTGAATTTTAGGTATTGAAGATAAACAGGACAATTCAACAAGTGAACATTTTACTAACAATGATCAACTTACAACACTCCATTCCATTCAAGCTCTACAAAAGTAACGTTTTTCTCTAGCCTATCCAGTCGAATACTTTGTATGAAAGATTCGAAATACTTCTTCTCTACTTGCTCCTGCGCTAACTCTAACTCTAATACAGACTTGAACTCTCTCTCGATTGAGGCCATACGCTGATTTCTTCTCTCATGTATGTCCTTCAAAAACACAAAATGCTTCTCAGCACCAATGCAGTCTAAGAAACTTCTCAATTTTGGAACTCTGTTGGAATTATTCTGGATAGTGTCTCGTATCAACTCGACATAGTTGCTAAAAAAGTCTGCTTCATCTGTTGATGAATCTTCAATCTTGCTTCTTTCTGTGGTCAACTCTACTTCCTCAGAGATACACTCAGAACGTTCATTGTTTCTAGAACCAAGTTCAGCAGTTTCAAAAAGGTTTTTATCCTTCGAGAACGACTGAAACCTAACCTCACCATACTCTTCAGTCACTTTTTCGTTCTGCTCATCGTAAGAAGAGGGTCGAGGTTGTTCAACTGTTGAAGACTCTTCCCCATAAGATGGTGTTCTAACGGTAAAACCAGAAGTTGAAGATTCCAAGGTCATTATTGTGTTCGCAACATTATGTGGTGGTGACTGTACCGGCGGAGGAGGAGGGGGAAACGACAGGAGCTGTTCGTCGGAAGGTGGCGGTGGAGGCGGTGGTGGCGACGGTGCCTCACCGACTTTGGTGGTAAAACTGAAATCGTTACTAGAATAGTTATTTCTTTCACCCCCAGCCGTCTTCTTTCTCTCACGTGCGACGTTGCTCAAGTTCCAATTCTTAAACGAACCTGACAACCAAGTCGGTGAACTTAGTTGCGAGTGACGCTCCACATCACAAACATGAACTGCATCCCTCAAAGGCGGTGAAGGCGAAGATGAGGAATAGGATCTTTTTCTCTTTGGTGGTTTCCCTTTCAACCATGAGGGAAGGAACGAGTGACTTTCGTCAGCTAACTTGGGCTCATTCTCCACTGGCAGTTGGCCTTCCACTATTTCTCCTTCTTCGAACGCATTCTCCATTTCCTCCAATTTGAATTTCGACCGGCTCTTCACAATTTCTTCTTATTCATTTGTTATGCTCACTGTGGTGGTTACTGGTGCAGGTGGTTTCCTCGGAAAATTGTTACTTGAAAAACTTTCAAAAGATGATTCAATTGGAACAATCTTAGCACTTGACAGAAAGACGCCCTTAGAAAGCTTAGGTGATTTGCCCAAGACTAAGAAGAAAATTGTCGATATCACCGATGAACTTCAAATCAGGGAGGCTATCAAAGGATATGACGTTCAAGGAGTTGTCCATCTCGCCGCTATTATGTCAGGTCAATCCGAAGCTGATATTACCAGTGCTATGAAGATAAACATGATCGGAGCAATTAATGTCATGTTATCTATGGCGCAAGAAGGAAGATGTCCTCGTTTTGTTTTCTCGAGTTCGATTGCCGCTTTTGGAAACGTCAATCATATATTTAATCATAATCCTGATATAAATGGTGGGGCTCCAGACGATAGGCAACCTGCAAGCACATATGGCTCCGCTAAAGCAGCCGTGGAGTTGCTGTTGGCAAATTATTCCCGCAAGAAACTTCTGGACGGTATTTCCCTTCGTATACCAATTGTAGCAGTACGACCTGGAATTCCATCTGGTGCGGCTTCCACTTTTGTTAGTGACCTTGTTCGCGAACCCTTGTATGGAAATCCTGTGAAGTGTCCTGTGGCTCCTGACCAAAGCGTTGTAGTCATATCACCGAGGAAGACTATTCAAGCCTTGTATAAGGCTTTGCTTCATATGGACACTAAGGAGTTGGGACCGTCTCGGGTACTAGTAGTACCTGGTATAAGCGCATTGGCCAAGGACTATGTTGAATCACTTCGTAGAGTTGCTGGTGAAGATACTGCAAAGCTGGTGTCATATGAACAGGATTCCAGGATACAAGAGATAATTAGCACTTGGCCAAACAAAATGGAGTCAAAAGTAGCTACTAAGTTAGGGCTCTCCGCGGATAATAGTACAGATGATATAGTACGTCAATTTATAGAAGACTACTTGTCCTGAACAAGCTAAAAGTTGTGCATCCTTCTCAAACTTCTGTAATATGCACTTTGTTTGCAGTCTTGAATTCGTTGCCATCCTTACTAGCTTCAACTCTCAATAAAAAAGGAAGAACAGTCGCTTCTTTCGAAATGGTCTCCGTAGCGAGCCTTCCGAAGGACGCCCCAAGATGTAGATTTGAAACTAAAATGCTTCTTTCAAAATAATGCAACTTGAAAGCAATAGACCTTACCAAAGGATCTTCAAATACCTCAAAAAGACCTAAAGAAGACAACAGAATAACGGGAGCGTGCAGCTGGAACTTGAACAAAAGCAAGGATAATAGGATCCCATTTGCAACAGTCAGAATTCTTCTACGAAAAAGTACTGATAAATCATGTTCCTCAACCGACATACTAACGATCTCTGCAGAATCCTGGGTTGAGTTCTGAACGACGGAGAGGTCGTGATTTTTCTCTACAATTCGCTGTATCACATAGTTTAACCCCAGACTACAGCCCATGTACAAAGTAAAAAGCATCTGCTCCAAGACAATAAGCCTCCAGTCGTCCTTGTTTGTGAAGTTTGTAACAGCCAAAACCGCCGCTGTAAAGATGAGCTTCGAAAGACGCATTCTTTAAGTTGAAATTCTTAGCCCTGTGAAGAATCGGACGCATTTATCGCATTTATAGAGTTTCGTAGACGCTCCATTCCTTTATACCAGCGTGTAGCAAAATTTTACAATATCTCAACTCATTTGTGGAAGAAATGATCTAAAGTTTGACTTTCTCCCTTCTTCTTCTTTCTTATTCCCATTCTATCATCATAAAAATAACCTCTTTTGTTCCTAAACTTCAACCATTCTTCTTCTTGCATCCGTTGCGCAAGAATATAATCTTCCTCTTCGTTTGGTTCAAGCTCCACAATTTTGCATTCCTCAAAGGAACTTTTATGCAGATCTGATAGAGTTCCCTCTGCTCTTGCTTCAGATAACTTGCTTGACGAAGACGTTTCCATTGACTCATTCGGCAGCTCCGACGTACGATGGATCTCTTGACGCTTCAGAAAAGCTGCTATTGAAGTAGCGTCAGAGGAAATGTTCTGGAATTTCGAAACGGAAAAACTCAGGCGCTTGCAAGGAAAACAAAAATTACTTGCAGTCTGGAGCATTTTCATTGCATTTTTAGACAACGACGAAACTCTGTCCCTTTCATTTGGAAAGGGAATACTTTTCGAAGATGATACGTAGCCACCTGATGAATAATGTACTATGAAGTTTGTTGGCCGTCGACAATTCATAGCTTCATCCTTCCGCAACCTTTCGCAAAGTTCGTAAGCTAAAAGTTTTATCCACTTTTCCATGCCTTGCCAAGAACACTCAGCCTTAAAAGTTTTCGCAGCAAGAATGGATTTTGTTATTCCTCTGGCATTCACAGGTGAGTAATCAATGCCTCTAACAAGATTATATATCCACTTCGCATTTTCTCTTCCTACTATTTCATTCCAACTTTCAAGAGTGAGATTCTGTGCTTCCTTGACAGTTCTTGCGTTTGTCCTTTCCTCAATGCGAGTTCCTAACTTGCCTCCTAGACCTCGAAGTTTTCTCAATGGTAAATTTTGCAGCAAACAAGGAACAGCGTTCGGTGATATTAGCGTTTGTCGATTGGGCTTATTTAGAGAGCTTCCCAGTTTTGCCAACTAAAAACTTTTAGTGTTGCTTCGATCATACCCACTCGTAAAAACTTACAAGCTTATTCTCAGCAATTCCTGCAGAGCATGTGTAAAAGAAACGGGAATATATGGCATATCGTATTTTTGCTGCAATTGCACAACCAATCAGAAGTCTCTGAGACAAGTGCAACTCTTGTTTTCCAAATGGCTCAAATACAGTTTCAAAATAATATGCTCTTTCTTCCTCTTTCATATTCAACCGTTCAAGAATCGACCCAATGTTATTATGCTGGTCCTTTGTCGCATTCAAAATATCCTCGACTTGCTGGCTGACGTCCAAATAAGCTTCGTCTATGCTCGCCTTTTCACAACATTCACTGAAGGATGACAGCAACTGAAAAATCTTCAAGGAGGCTTCTCTGTATCGGTCCAAGGACACTTTTGTTTCTGACTTCCTGTGAATCGACGAGTCACCAGGGTCGGAACATTTTTCTCCTGACGAACTTTGATCTGGAAAGCCGACTGTTTCTACATGAACTAGTACGCAACTCGGACATTTTTCTTTTACTTTTTCAACTCTTTCATGTCGACTGATGCCATATTCACGGGCAGCATAATTCACTGCGATAACACCATCCCACTGTTGAACACAAAGAGGTGTCGAAGGGTCCAGACCCAGACGGACCTAAGAACGAAACAAGCTCCGTTACACAAAGATAACTGCTTATAGAAACATCTTACAGATTCTACCTGTGCATAAAAGCAGTCCAAGTCAAGGTGAATAATGACAGGAAACTGTTCCTCCAAGTATGCAAAATGGGAGCTGACGTTTGATTCCATGCAAATTCTTCAGTGCACTATCGCATTTCAAAAATCACTTTGCAAATGGCGGTCAATTGTTCTGTTCACAGAATATGGTGACGTATTTATACTGACTGATTTACATAGAATGTCACAGAATAGAATGAAGCACCATCTAGTTACTAGGAAGTAGAAGAACGAAAAATATATAAACAGATTGGTCTCGAGAAAACGTCACATTCACATTTTGCAGCGTGTTTGGCTCTTGAAATAGTACATTCGCTCAGATAGTACAGCAAAAGAAAGACTACAAAGATGCCTTAATAACAGTGAGTGACAGAGGAGTTTCTCAAAGTTAAATCTTTTCGTTGGAATATACAAGTTTATGACAAAACAGAAACTTGCTTAAAAAGTTTGAGACCTCATGAGTAGAGCCCTAGCTCTAATAGGAAAGCCTTCATCCATGAGAAATTGACTATAGAAGTAAAGAGTTTTACAACAGTTTTTGAAAGTGAGAGATCAACAAAATATGTTATCATGTAGGTATCCATTGACATTTTGAATAAATTGCTTGAAGGCAGACCAGCCTGGTCCGAAAGAATTGATGAGGACCACACGTTACTTCTCTTAGCGATTCATTGATTCTCTTAAGCCAAATCATCTATTTTTGGTATGAAAGGAAGAGCAACTATTCGTGAAAGACTATTCGGATTAAAGGTATACGATACCAATGGAGAGGTCACTGATGCCGTTTCTCTTTTTCCTCCAGGACAGTGTAGCGCTGTGGCTTGGCTTCGACATTTTGGCTGTGTCTTTTGCAAACAACTTGCGGCAGAAATGGCTCAGGTCTACAAGCAACAAGAGAATTCTAGTATCAGAATTGCCGTTGTTGGCCAGGGTAGTTGGCAGGAAGTACGTATTTTCGTCACTGGAAATCCTGTCTAATTATCGTCCAATAGGCTAGAAATTTTAAGGCCCTGACTAACTTTCCGGGTGATGTATATACTGACCCTGAACTAAAGACATATGAAGCACTCGAGTTCACAAGATCTGTAAAAAGTTTTTTGCAACCTGGTCTATTAGTTAGAGCATATGCAGCCTTTCGCGAAGGCTTACATCAAGGACCTGTTCAAGGAAAGGCATTTCAGAATGGTGGGGTTATTGTTGCAAAAGGTGATAAAGTGTTCTTGCAATACAAGGATCCAGCACCTGGAAAGCACGTATCGACACAGCATATTTTACTGTCTTGTAATGCATGTGTTGAGGATTGTCAATCATGAAAAATAAAGAACACCAAAAAACAACGATGTAAGAGTAGACTCATTTTTTTCGGCGGTAGAGACTATCCAGTACTCTTAAAAAAGGGGCTTTCGATATGTTATTATCCAGCAATGTAATTTGATCCCTTATGGTGGTATACATACTCGACTCAAATTCTTCGAAGAGTTGGACCAACCCGAGTTTACGATAAATATTCTTTACCTGTTCCACACAGGAACTGTCACGTTTTCCATAACATTGTTTAAGAGTCTGCATTTGATCTGTTGAACATAAAGCCAAAGCATTTACGATAAGCCAAGAACACTTATTGTCTTCAATGTCTGTCCCTATTTTGCCAGTTACCTCCGGATCACCAAAGCAGTCCAAAAAGTCATCCTGGGCCTGAAAATATTTACCCAGTTCCATGCACAACGAGTAAACTCTCTTCAGAGTGTCGCCTTCATCTTTCCTTGCCAAAATAAGACCCAAAGCAAATGGTAAATAAAACGTATAATTTCCAGTTTTGTAATCATAAATTCTCTCGAGATTTTCCTTCGTAAACAATGAAAAACTGTCTTCTGTTGCGTTTTGTGATCCAGTATCCAACAACTGTCCTAATTCAGTAATAAAGGTCACTTGTTGGAAAATATCAACCAACTTCACGTAGCACTCTGAATCATGAAAGTATTTATACAGCAATCTGTATATAAAGGACTGCAAAATCATAGCATCATTAATGGCGTTCATCCCGACTTTGGGAAGCAGATAATAGCACTTTTGACCTCGTCTGGTTTGACTAGAGTCCATAATGTCGTCAACTACCAAGAAGAATGCTTGCAGCCATTCCACGCACCAACCCAAAATACATGCCAGACGAAGATCCACTTCAGGAATGGCTTCAATCTCCAAATTTGCAAAAGCACAATAACAATCAACCACTGCAGTGCCCCTTTGTAACTTTCCGTGAGGAACGTTGTAACTAGCACAAAACTTGATTTGTTCCAAAGCAAAAGAAGGAATCTTGTAAGAAGTTCCGATCTCTTTCAATTCTTCCTCGACTATCTCTTCGTAAACTCGAATAAACTCTTCTTTTCTCACAGAACCTTCAGCGTCAAACAGTGAAGCAAGCGACATATTCATTGGTGCAATTTGATGAGAAATCGCAGTGAAGAGCGGTCATCTCTTACGGATAATCTTCAAGCAAAGAATGAGAACATGAACTTTCACTTTTAAATGATATTCTTAAAATTACTTTAGGTATTTGCACTAAAATCAACAAACAGGAGACGATTAAGGAATGGGGCACAAATATTCCAATTCTCCAAACGACTTATCAGGTCAAAGACCAACGCCAAACTGTTGAATGTCAAGTCTGGGCGACGCAGTCGGTACGCCCATTCTGCTGTATGAATGAAACAAAGGAAATTTGGCTCTGCAACTTGATAAAGTGCACTGTAGCCCCATTTCGACATAGTCTGACAGAAGCCTAGTTCGAGAAAATTTTGAGCATCATGCATGACTGAAGGACGAAGAATCCACCCTGTTGAATATAAGTCGTTTCCTTGTACAATACTTCTGACTCGGGAATCATCTAAAAGTTGTAATGCAGAAGCCCAATTGTCGAGATACATTATCCATTCAGTCACTCCTGGTCTCAAAGCAAATTGTAACAGCTTGTTGGTATCCCAATCCAGGAATATCACAGAATGTCGTCGATAAGACAAAATGTCAAGGAATGCCTCTTCACTTTGCTCTGCGAAAATTTTCAAGTCATCAAAATAAGGAGGAAGAAATATCTGGTTCTTACTTTGATTAAGTTCAAGAGTATAGTTGTTAATAAGCACCATGAGAGGAAGAGCGTCCATCTTTTTGAAAGAGTTTAAAGTGTACGATATTTTTTGTTCTATGTCTTTCTCTTTGAATTTCTTGATATCTACTATTACAAGCAGTTTCAACAAGGGATATGGGCTAGTTCTATTGCATTCCATTTTCTCGCAACGACGATAGCGAATTTCAAACTTGAATATATTTGAGTGCCTGGAAAAACAAAGATAAAGTCAGCTTACTAAATATGAAAAATCCCTCCTTTCTATGATAAACAAGGGGGTAACAATGTCTTTGACATCCAGAATTTTTGTTATCTTGCAAAAGAAGGACTTGGCAGTCCAGTGCAAATCAGATACTGCGTTTCCATTCCAATTCTTCTTTAATATATATAAAAAAGTACAAACTAGAAAACACAAGATATATTTTTTATACAGATGGCAATGAATAATGTCAGAACACCAGGGCTTGACCATGTTTGCGCCAAAAATGATCTCAGTGAGTTTGTAAATGTTGGGTGGATGTGAATAGTGTCCTGGAGGATTCGTATTGTTAAAAACTTGGAGCACTATAAATATTTGCAGGAGAATACATGTATGCACAAATAAAGTTGTCAGGTTTATAGCTAAAGGAAAATCTCAGCAAGTTTTTCAAGGTAGAGAAAGCGACGCGAATACTGTTTGTTGTTCTTCTTATACTACGGCCGTTTTCAACTGAGCTTATTCACGGCGTAGCCTACTGACTAGTGGTATAAGAAAGTTTTTACAGTTCACTTTACTAGGACTTCAGCGTATTCTAGCATTTAGCTACACAAGCCCTAAAATCTGACGACGAACTTTCGTTGATTGGGTTGACACCACCTTGCCTTTACTTATTCCTTCTACAGTTTACTGAACTCAAACTTTGAGTTTCACGAATATACTTTTTGCTCTCCAACTTTGGAATAATGATCCATAACTTCAAAAAGGGAATGGCTGGTTTATTTCACTGCAAAGCAATAAGAAACACTGTCGATCTGCACTTATCTCAGAATAAAGTTGACAAGGACTATAGTATTTACAAGACTCTACACGAGATACAGAAAAAAGGCATCATATGGATTTTGCTAAAGCAGTGATAAAGTTGGTCTTCGCTCGGCGAACGTAGTATGCTTTTCGTTCGGCGACATATTCTGATAAACCTTCGCTCAGGCTGATTTCTTGTTTCAAGAACGCTGTTCTTATCGCTTCTGACTTCTTCAGCTTTTCTTCAACAGCAGGTATAAAAAGTTTCGTGAGATTTTCCGGCTTCATTTTCAGGAGAAGTTCGGACCTGAAACAGAAATTTTAAGTTTCAAACGAAGAAAGCAGCAGCATCTGTACTTCTCCTTTTGAGCCTTAGCTAGTTCCTCTTTAACTTTCTTTAATTTTCTCTTTGTTTCTTTAAGTTTAGACATTTCAAACTTGTCTCGCTTCTCAAGTGCTTGGGTATTTTTCCATTCAAGGTACCGAGTTTCTTCGAGCAAATTATCTCTCGTTGAACATATATGACTTTCCCAAGTAAGAACGACTAAAAAAAGTACAAAAATACTAACCGATAAAGTGGTTGTGTTGCCAAGTACTCTCTAATGGCCTCGTCGCTTTCCAACATATTCTTAAAGAAGAAAGATTTCTTCATTCAAATATTCTTTTGAAAACTTCGTTGCTTACGGTTAGCTCAAAAACACTTCTCAAGTGCAAGTCAGAAAAGCTACTCGGCATCGCAGGAAAGTTCAATGCCTCTTCGACTGTGAGCGACCTTTGCGGTGGTGAAACGGGACAGATGGACTCTTTTGTAGAAGGAACGGTGTATTCCACAGTGCTGTCACTAAAATCGATCAAGGGCGGTACCCTTTCTCCATGTTGACCTTCTGCCTTGGCATTTGAAGGGAGACTGAAATCGTTATCACCAGAAACTGCAGAATTGTTCCATGTAGAATTGTATGAACGCAAACCTGTTGAGTGACCTTCGTTATCAGCGTATGACTGAGTAGTTTCATTATATAGTCCCCTTTCAGTCATGGCACCAAGGCTGTAACAAACTGTAATTGATGATCCCAATGAACTAACTAGCGGTAGAAAAAATTCAATAAAGCGTGTCCAATTGAGATGCAAAGAAGGGATTAGGACTGAGTAGTTAAGAATCAAAACTGGCAAATTTATTCCTAAAAGTTTTGGACATCGGAAATTTGTTTGATCTTTGAATAGACGTGTTGACGCTGTAATTGAAAAATATCAGGCAATACCAATCTATTTTCTATGACTTCCTTTGGTGCAATTGTCGCCTCATTGTCATTATAAATGTCTGAGAAATGTATTCGCACCACAACTGTGTGTTCATGAAGTTTCAAGCTGGAATAGTTTAGAAAATATCGAAAAATTAGCTGCTTTCTACGCTTATGCTAAACTATAGATAGCTGCCAACTCCTCCGCTGGTAAGTTCTTGTGAAAATGTTGGAAATAAAATGCAATACAACGAAAGGGTTCTTGGTTGAATAGAAAGGCTCTCAGCTGTAGTATTCTTCCGGTTTGGTCTCCAAAACTCATAATAACTGCTGTATCAAGATGAGGCATAGAGAAACGTATCATTTTTTGAAAGCCAAATGATGACGCTCAGGATCATATTGCTTTAGGATACCTTTGTAGCGATTCAGACAGGGTAAGGGCAACGACGCTTCTCAGGTATTGTACTACGCGAACTGTTCTTTGGAGTACCCTAAAGGTTCCTTCTTACATCTTCAGTTCCAGAAGCAAGATAAGAGACCCAATGCTTCATGTTCTGATGCCACATCACAGAAGACAACCGGAAATCGCCTCATTTAAGTCGGACTGTATTTTGTGTTGTTCTGGATAGTAACCCGACTAGAATGGGTCTTCATGAGGAACTTTCAACTGAAATATAAGTTACATCAAATGAAGTTGTACAAACACTGCCAGATTTTATAAATCTATAACAGTTTTTTATTACTCTTACAAACGAAACCTTCCGGAAGCATACTTTTCGAAACTCATGCATTGTATAGTTCGTCAATTTCCTTCTTCATCTCAGCCTCATCCTTCTTCCTACCATAGACGTCGATACTGATATCCTGTTTTACGTTGTCTTCGAACGACGGCTCAAACTTTTCGTTCAAAACACGTTTTGGACTAGTAGAAAAGTTGGTCTTCGTATACACTTCGCCAAGTTGAAACTATATCGTTGTTAGATATCTCTAGTTACCTTCAAGTTCTACAACACAGTAGTTACCTTCTTTGCATCTAGTCGTGCTCTATACGTACGAGTTGCTGCTTGCAATCTTTCACTGTAGTTTTCGCAAAACGAGACTCGTTCATCTCGTACAAAGGATGGTGGCAGGGAAGCAATATTCAACGCTCTACCATAAGCTGTGGCAACGAGTCTCTTATAGCTATGCAATAGTCATATCAACAGTAAAAAGCTCCTAATTTCAAATACCTTGTAGGGACTCCCTGGAGTATTGTTTCGAGAGTACTGGTTGGCACCGGCTCAATAACTATCAATTCTTGCAGTTTTCCATTGCTGTCACGCTGGAAGCAACAGGCCAAACCCAATACAGTATATTCATCAGGTCTAACTTGTTCCGAAAACAGATCAACTTCAGGAGGTATCGTAGTTCCGTTGTTTACTGCACTCACAACGCTGTAATTGAAAGCTCCTCGGACACAAGACCAACTTCTCCGATACACATTCCTCACGAAGTAACTATGAAATAAAGTTTGAACTGGTTTGAGGTATCCGTTGCGATTGAAGAAAGTGCCGTGCGCTGCGAAGCTAAGAGATCCAGAATCTCGCATGACTTGCAATCGCCAACCACAAAGAGAGGTGCACGAAAGAGAATTACAAGTGCTCAGTGTAATCATAATTTTCTATAAGAAAAGTATTTTCTTCTGTTCTCGAATGGTAATAAGAATTCTTGAAGCTTCGAAAGAACCGACTCTGTGATAATTGAGTGCATTTCGCTGCGCTGCAAATATCTGCTTTAACTGAAGTAGACTCTTGGAGTGAGTTATGTTGTAACAGCCTAGATAAATACTTTCTAGTTCCATTTTAACGTTCTTCGTAACTAAAATATTGCCAAGAATAAAAAAGAAGTATCAGCAAATGGTAAGAAGTTAGAATAGTCCGCGTTTATATTCCCCTGAGAGAAAGTGGAAACTAACTTTCGCAATACGCCTCGAAATGTGACGATATCAACTTCAAAACTCCAAGATATTGTCTACTAGAACGATCTTGCAAGAGAATTTTTTGTTTAGGCACTCTTTACCTTTCAAGATCACAACTGGGAAAGTCACACAAGGGTGAACTATGTAGAAAGTTTCTCAAGAGTATTGAACAAGCAAAGCTTTCTAAATGCTTCCTAATCAGCTAGAGAGTGCCATACAAAACTTTATGTATTCTTGATAGCTATGTCGGTGAGCGAATGTACAAAAAACTGCTTGAAATCTCTAAAGAAGAATCGTTCATGGCTCAAAGGAATTACGGAGTGGAAAGAAACAAACGAGAAGGAAAAGACCCTATGTGGTTTGTGGTAAGTTAGATAGAAGATTTTTTGAACTAGAAACTGAGAATACGAAAGCAAAAAGGTCAAATTCAGCCCATGGTTTCGTCTCTTGTTGTATTAAACGTCGAAGGGGAAAGAATCTTAGCGCGATATACCGCAAAGGAGTTGTTTCCTTCTTTTGACGTCGAAAAGAAGTTTGAATCAGAAATGTTGAAAAAGTCCCAAACGATTCCAGACTTGGAAGAAAGTAGGTCATACCGCTTTTAGTGTCTTGTGTTTTAAGCAGTTTTAGATATCGGAGTGTTCGAACACGGACAACATATAGTTGTTTGCAGAGCTTCGGAAGACTTACTTTTCTTTGTTACTTCACGTATTTATGAAAATGAAGTAATACTGTCAGAAGTCTTGAATTGTTGGGCAGATTCTCTTGTAAAAGTACTGAAAAACCTTTCTTTGAACGAGCTGAATCTACTTCAACACTATGAAGTCCTTTTGTTGTTGGTTGACGAATTAGTCGATCAAGAAGGCGTCATTATGGAAACCGACTCTAACGAATTATCTGGTCGCATTGAATTCGCTATGTACTCGACTGATCCCAGAGATTTAATTCCAGAGCTTACAGAACAGGGTTTCTCGCATGCTTTACAAACTGCAAAGCAGCATCTAGCTAGAACTATTTTGAAGTAAGTACTAAAAACAGACAAATATATTCAGCACAATTTTTTCCTCTAAGAATATAATATATATATATATATATATATATATATATATATATATAATTAACCTTCACCAGAGTCATGTCCAGCAGCTTCCGACGAGAACTGACGAATCCCACAACCCAACAAGCCAGGTCCATCCCATGGCATTGGAGTTATGCTTAAGTGAACAGCAAGAGATTGTTGTGTTTCAGGGTTGATTCTTTCCACTGCAATAGGAACACAAACATACAAAAAGTCACGAACTGTTGCAGCTAACGCACGATACGCTTCTGTTTCACTTTGGAACGTTCAATTAGAGAAAAAGTTCGCTTCAAGTTCTTTACCTTCCTTTAGTCTCCGTACTAATATTTGCAAATGCAATAATACGGTCGCCATCTTTCATTCCAGCGAGATCAGCCGGAGAAGATGCGACTACTCGGTCCACCACTGCAAAAGGTCTACCAAGACTTGCAAGAGGGACTGTAAAAGACTCTGATCCTTGACGCCGTATATTACTTAACAATAGTGGCTCCGTGCTTGACATGTTTGACCCTGTAACACTGGTTGATTCACTTCCTCTCCCTAAAATCTTTGAAAAAATCAATCCAAAAAAGGAAAGATACTATTACAAACTAACCGAGTGCAGAAGATGTTCCAGTTCGTCTGTAATACTTCTATGGTCAGTGTATAAGTGGGCAATGCGTTGACGCTGAGATCTCACAGAAACGATGTCCACGTCGCTGCGTGGGAAGCCCTCGGAATCTAAAAGGTTACCGTGTAGACCAGGACCACCTGGGCCCTATAACTCTAAACCTTTAGACAGCTAATTAAAGTACGACTTTGACATACCGTCAAAGAGGATGTGATACTCTTTATTTCTTCTTCTATTGCTTCACGCTGTCTAAGGAGAGCTCGGGCCCTCTGCCATTTCTCTTCTTGCGAACAGTTTGCCATCTAGGCTGAATATACGAAGTTGGAAAGTTGATAAGCGAACTTCGCTGACAGTCCACACGAAAAGCTAATCAAACAGGGAACATCCAAACCCAAATCCTTCATCTTGAAAACTCCATTCTGAAATTCCTCAAACTGTCATTTCGTTAGACACTCTTCATATGGTTTGTGTGAAAGCAGCCAAAACAACAAGCTACTTTCCACTCATGATACAGTATAGAGTCGGAAATAGCTAGTACAGATAATGTCAGATAGTGCAATGCGGCCGTAAGAAATGAAAAAATCTCAATGAAACTTTGAAATGTATATACAACAAAGTGTGTTTTCACATATCCTCGACACTTATTCTATAAGCAAAATCTTCCATAGCCTTTTTCCTTGCAATTTTCTCAAACACCTTCTTTTCAAATCCGTTGCTTCGGTCAATGCCATCCCAACGAGGACCAGGTTCTATATTGAACCGATTAGGAGGAGCAGGAGGGCCTTGGTATCGTTTACTACTAGCTACACTCGAATAACTTTTGTGATCTCTTCCTTGTGAACTCAATATATCGTTTGAAACTTGAGAAACATGTTTTTGCTTCTGATTTCTATGTGACAACAAAGGATCACCCCAGCGCAACTTCTGTCGCTGCTTTTCATTAAGCTCCTCATTCGTCTTATAAACTGCAAAGTCTCGATTACTTTCGTTTGCAAGACGTTCTCTTTCCTCATCTGCTAAGTTCTTCTGTACAATTCCCGCTCCCCAGGTATATTCCGGTTCGCTCATAAAGAGGCTCTTACGTTTGCGGGAATTCACATATTCTTCATAACTAGCCAGTTTCTTCCCTATTCCCTTATATATACAGTATATAGTGAAGCAAGAAAATCCTCGTCTTACCTCTTCGGTCCCGATAAACAGTATCTGAGTGTTTCGGAAGTGACTCCTGCCCAGTAACTTTAGCTCCATCCTTTCCTCTCATTTCCCTACTTTGTTCTTTTATGTCGTCTGCGCTCTGCAGTCCAACTTTCAATTTTATGCCAGAGCTAACTTTATCAAACTCCGAATTTCGGCTGACACTGTCGTCTATAGCTGCAACGGCATTTGGGGGATTGTGCAACGAAAAATCAAGGTCTCCATCTTCATCCACAGTTACCTTTTGTTGTTCAAAAGAGTCAAGATCACCATCAGAATCGACAAACTTGCTAAAGTCTGCAACTTTCGACGAAACAAGACTCTTTCCTTGTTCAAGAAAGGAAGAACTTGTACTTTGATAAGAACCAAGAGAGCCAGTAGTCCAGCCTTCTGAAGCCAACAACCTTTTTTTATCTATTTCTAGTTCACCTTCTTTCTTCTTCTTTCTCCTATGCTTTGGAGAAGACAGAACATGATCGTCATCAACCAAAGAAAAGTTTCCCACGTGTCGCGCTTTTCTCTGTTGCTTTTTCAACTGTTTCTTATCCTCGTTAGGAGTACCATAAACGCTTTGTAAATAACTTTGCAAATCCCCCATTCACCTTATAAACCGTATTCACGCTAATTCGTATAGACAACAATGAATAGTTATCCAAGAGTTTGCGCTCAAATACAATTGAAGAAAATGACACCAAGAAGCAACAAAATGAGGCGACATCAATCGAAAGAATTCGTCGAGGTCCTCAATTTTTTGTAGGGCGTCGAGCTGGTGATCGTCAAGAGCCAGCAGACTTAGAATTGTTCGGTATAAACTCTGTTTAGAGGGTTTTTTCAAACAACGAGTTCTAAATTGCTTATAAACTTCACGGACAACGCACTTACTTTTAGTTTCGAAATTTTTCAAAGTAGAACCCTGCAAGGTTTCACTTTTTTATGCATACTGAAAAGTCTCAGAGAGTGAAGCAAGCAGGAAACCAAGTGGAAAAGAAAAACTGTGAAATTCTCCAAGAAGGTAGTGTCAGAAGTGAGAATTTTCCGAACAAGCAACTAACAGGTGAGCTTGCTCGTTGTAGACAGTAGTGTTTGTTGTAGTTTCTGACAGTGTCTTGTTTTAGGGGGAGATTCGTTTTCCCTTACTTTTGGAACATTCGAAGAAGTTACAGAGCCTGGTAGAGGAAGCGCTCATGAGGAGCACGAAAGAGACAGAAAGCAAATTCCTGCAAGTTCAGAGTCAGCAATCCCAAATGACCCTTATGGTGAGGCTGTCCATAGTCCCAGTTCAAGTCTTCCTTCGAACAATCTACAAGGTTTAGCTGCCCCTGAGGAATTAAAAGCTCGTTCTTCCAGTCAGGCCACAAGTTCAAACCACACATTTGTGAAAGATGGTTCATACAATATTCCACAGTTTAACTTGGGATTGCATAATATTCCAAAGGATATGCAGAGGACCTCTTCAGTCCCACCTAATCCGTCTGAGGTTGGGAAGTTGCCGCCGTTTCTCCCAGATAGGTTTCAGCACTATGTTAGGAACTCGTACCCCTATAGTGGAGGAAATACTTCATATGGTCAGCCTTTGACATCTTCTTTATCCGTTCCGTTGGCTTATGGGGCTCCCACTGGTCAAGAAACTTCAGTGTTTGGTCAAGCAGTTCCGCAAGGTGTAGGATATTCTGTATATCCGACAAACCAACCAAATTCGTTTGTCAATCAGCATAGATATGTTCCTTATTCATCGAATAGTCAAACCTTTGAAGCCAATCAGAGACAGAAAAGTACACAAGGTAATAGTGTCTCGGGCACAGGTATTGTTGTGCCCCCCAAGAGAGAGAAGAAACGGATACCTATCATTGATCCTAATACAAAGCAAGAGATCGATCTATCTTCTGCGGCCCTTGAGAAAGAGAAGAAGCGAGTCTCAGCTAGTTCGTCCCCACAGAGTTCGAGTAAAGATCCGACTGAAATTTACTCGACAGTTTCTTCGAAGCAAGTAACAGAACAAGGTAGCTCATCAACAGGAGTGCAATGGGAAGATAAGATCACAGTCCTTCAACAGGTAAGCAAACATCAAAGTTACCAGGAACCTTATTCAACTTTTTGCGACACCATAGGATGAATCTGGTGAACTTGAAAAATCCGAAACCACAGAGAAAGAAATTGTCGAGGGTGGCAAGAAAAGTAGTTTAGATTTTAAGATAGTTACATCGGAAAGTCTTGAAGTTACAAGGGAGCGTTTAGCGGATGTAGATAGTGAACAGACACTGCAGGAAACTGATGATATTTTGTCACCACCTGCTGATGAGGGTATTATAGAAGACACAACTTCATTTCCGAGAGATTCTGTAGAAACTAGAAAGGAGAATTTGGAGGTTAATAGCAGTTTTTCGAACGTAGAAATAGAAACAGAGCAAAATAGTTCTCTAAATACAGAGAAAGAACAAGTTCCTGTTCCAAATCAAAGAGACCATATCGAATCGAAAACGAACGAAGCACCACTACGTACTTCTTTGAGTACAGAGTTGAATGATGTATCCATAGAACAAGAAGCCTTGCGTCATGAAGGAACAGAGGAGCAAGTTGTCAGCCCTAGACGGGAAAGGTTTGTTGTTAGAGGTGGAAAGGCAGTAACCAGTAGAGGTTCAGTGCATAGACCATCGGAGAATGCCGATAGAAGACTTACTGAGCTGCACGTAATGGACGAGAAGTCAGATATGAAAAAGAACGATGAGCAAGAGGAGGAAAGCTTTTACAAGGTGAAGAGAAGGTTTCAATATCCACTGGAGGTTCTGGAAGATCTAAAGTCCATTGGAACTTTAGATTCATTCGATGAAAGAACCCAAGATGATATTCGATTTCTTACGAATTTGAGCAACAAAGGTTTCCAATCCAAGAAGTATGGTGGCTTAGATAAGTTTCCAAAGAATATATTCCCCGGAAGCAACATTTCAGGTCCACCTCCAGGTTTTACAACAAAATCTTTGTCATCCAAAGACTCATATGATCTCGGAAGAGCTCGAAATAGGAATGTTCCCGTTCCGGGTGCGAGTTCAGCTTCAGCGAAGGGGCGATCGTATGGGGGGAAAGAGTTGTCAGATCTTCGAGGTACTAAGGTCGCTGCTCCTGACATGCGAATTATCCAAGCGGCACAAGCATGGAAACATAGAAGAGATGATGAAGATGACTTCACCAGAAAGATACACACTGTGCGGTCGATTTTAAACAAGTTAACTTATGAAAAGTTTGATAGGCTGTATGAACAAATACTAGATGTCAAAATTGATTCGCCGGAGCTTCTTCGAGGCATTGTTTCGGAAATCTTTGACAAGGCGTTGTTAGAGCCTAATTTCGGTCCCATGTATGCAGAACTATGTGATAGATTGTCTATAAGTATGCAAAGGATGTTAGATGAGTCTGCTGATGGAGGTTTTCGTGATGAATCTGGCAAGAAAGTGACTTTCAAAAGTATATTGTTGAGTAACTGTCAGAGTGAGTTCCAGAAATTTGCAAAATGTGAGACATCTACAGAGAAGCTTGAGTCTGTCTCGAAGGAAAAGGAGACGTCAATCGATGCGGGTGACAAATCAGATAGTATTCTTACTGTAGAAGAGGAAGAAGAACGTCTTAAGATGAAGCGACGAATGATTGGAAATATCAAATTCATTGGTGAACTTTTCAAAAAAGATATGATATCGGAGAGGGTTATAAGAGATGACTGTATCCCTCGTTTGCTTTCTCTTTCCTTAGTTCCAAACCCAGACGATGACGATCTCGAAAGTCTATGTAAGTTACTGACTTCGGTTGGCGCAAAATTGGATTCGCATGCGGAGAATCGTCCTATGTTGGATCAGTATTTTCAAGCATTGGACAAGTTTCGTGCCACTGTTAAGCTTCCGAGTAGAATCCGTTTCATGATAATGGATTTACTCGATTTAAGGAAAAATAATTGGGTCGAAAGACGGCAGGAAGCCCAAGCAAAGACGATCGGAGAAATTCATGCAGATGCCCAAAGAGAAGAACGAGCAAAGGCTCAAGCAAGTCGAGACCGTTTGTTTTCTAGTCGTGATAGAAGAACTATGTCAACTGCTTCATATGCTCCAAGAATGACGATGCATATGGGTACTTCGTCACCTAGAAGCCCTGGTGTTTCTCAGCGTGTGGAAGCCAACTGGGAAAAGTTTGGTGCGAAGAAGCCAGACTGGAGGGAATATGCAGAGAAAGTGGAATTGGGTCCCGTACGCTTAGGGCCAAGTAGTGGTATCTTATCAATGGCTGGTGGTGCAAGAGGATGGAAGACTGATTCAGGAACTTCCGATGTTCGGAGGACAGAAGCTTATAGTAGTTATGCAACAGATTCCCGACCAAAGAGTATTTTAACACATTCGACGAACGTCACCGGAGAGACTGCAGAAGGATACAACACCAATATAGATATTTCAAGAGAAGAAGAATTGGACACAAGTTCGTCTATCGAGCCAGAAGCTCTGACTTTGGAAGCTTTTTCGAGAAGGTTAAAGAGTATATTGGAGGAATATCACTCCTTGAAAGATGCCAAGGAAGCAGAAGAGAGTTTCAAGGAAATTCCAAAGTCGAATATGGAAGGTTTCGTTTTTCAATTTGTTCAGACTGCTTTGGAGAGTAAAACATCAATAAGAAACGATGCAGTTACACTATTCACTATTGCTAAAGTAGCTGTCACACCAGATTTCGTTAGGAACGGCTTTATATCAGTCATTGAAATTTTGGATGATCTTGATATAGATGATCCTCATGCAAGTGACTTTGTTGCCTCGCTAATCGGTCGTGCTGCTGCAGTAGGCATGTTTAGTGACTCGAATCAAGAGAGTCCATATTATGGGTTAAATTTTTTGCCAAGCAGCCTCACAAGTGTACGAGATCCAACTCAACGTTTAACATTTGTGATTAATGTTTTTAAAGAGTTACGGTCAGCTCTTAGAGAAAGCTACCAAGGTGACAGTTTGTCGAGGACATTGCAAGCGATGAGAAGTAATGGAATTGACTTGGAAAGACTCGCTGTAGAGTGGGAGTATAGAGACAAGCTGTATGCTCTCTTAACGAAATTGGATGCGAGCTATTTGTGTCTTAATTGTATTTTAAGAAACGCATTAATGTCACCAAATGGAGATATTCAGGTCGGTTCTGCAGATACTCTTTTGAGTGTGTTACAAAATCTGGATGATGAAACCAAGGAGTCTACGGAAGTCGTCATTTCTTTAGGTTATCTTTACTTTGAAATTTTTCATCGCACCTTGAGTTCTGACCCTTTAATGGAAGAAATGGAGGATTATGATATTGGATTCAAGTCGCAGATCTGTGAAACAGCGCTCCGTCATCTTTTAGATGAAGATGTCCAGAAGCACCTAATGTTATTAGTTAGTGCTCAACAGTTTTGTTATGAGAAGTCATTTCCTTTAGTTCATGTCAACGTTTTTGAGGATGGAAGTGACAAGGGTGAACTCAGACAAATTTCTCTTATAAGACATATTTTCGACCAACTTTACAAGTCGAAGATTGTATCATTAGAAGCCTTTTGGAATTGGAAAGAAGATTTGACAGTAACTCAACAAATGGGGAAAGGTCAAGCCTTGATTCAGACAAATGAATGGTTTTCAACGTTATCGGGATTGAATGGTAATACCAGTGATGAAGAAGATCCCAGTTTATGATTGCTTTTTCAAAATCACAAGCATATATATTTAGAAAGGAATATAAGCTATCATTTGGTTGTGACACTTTGCCTATAGTGTAAACTTGTGTTGTTCTGCTATGATTTTATTAATAGTTTCTTGCAAGTACATTAGGAGCTTGATAATCTACTGAAAACAATGTTATTCGTTGTGTGGGTTGTGTTGAAGATAAACGTTGGATCATTTTCTTTGTGAAAACCCTCCCTCCTGTATGTCCAGTTGGACAGCGCGAAGGAGAATTCTGCAGCTTTTTGTATGATGATTCTGAATGCTTCAGAAGTGTGTTGATAGGATAGTAAAGAACTGATGTATAAAAATAACTTGAATGGGTTGTATTCAGTCCAAAGTTCCTGTTGAACAGGTTTCGGAGAGTAGTTTGAGCTTCTCTTTTGTCGAGAGTGTTCAAAAGCCAAGTTGTGCAGTCATAGAAGAAAATCATATCGGAAGTCAAGGCTTCAGACCAAGTTGTGGAAACTTCCAGAGGTTTAGTTCCTCGGAAACAGAATACAATCCTAGTGAGGAACGTTATTTTCAAGCAAAGTTAAAAGTGGATGCTTGGTTTGCTCGTGGACAAGCAATGGTACAAGAGGGTCACTGTGGCAACACCATCAAAGAGTGACTGTCCAGGGTAGCTCAAGAAAGAGTTGCTGATAAGTATGTTGACCGAAAAAATTACCGTAATTCTTTAGAGTTCTCTATCCAGTAGTTACCTTGTTAATAGTTTATTAGATGGTCGTATTCAATAGTAATATATGATTTAGAAAACAGTAATTAAAACAAACGATGCATATAGCAACGCCAAAGGATATGCTACTAACCAGCGTTGTTCCTTCAAATGAACTGTTTGTATTCACTTTAAATATCTGAGATGCTCGTACCTTCATTGACAAAGTCTGAACGAAAATCATGGTTGCAGTGTTTGTAGACCACGCAACTGTAAGCGCACTTAAAAGAAACGCTAGTAATGAGGATTTCCTAAGCTACGCCTTAACAAACATTTGGTATTGCCCATTTAGCTTACTTCAAAAAAAGACCCAGCAATAAAAAAGATAAAATCACGATAGGAACTAACGAGTACCCTAAAATACTGACAGTTCTATACAGATCTAAACCTTTCGAACTCATCAAGTTCAAAATGAAGTAAATCGAAAGACAACCTATTATCGCTTGACCATATATTACGCCAAAGTGAACCTTGCCCGAAAAAAGAAGTATAAAACCTTCAACATTATCACTTAGACATAACAACGCGATAAGAAGAAGGAAACTTGCCTAATAATAGACAAAACAACAGAGGACCAGCCATATCTGCATCTTCACCAAAAGTGTGATCGAAATTAGCAAAAGGGTTGAGAACGGCCTTGGCCTTTTCCAGGATTCGCCTTAGGTCTATTCCCAACTCTTCAGAAACTATTAGCAAGAAAAACGAAAGCTTGGAAAAGATACAAGTACCTTCCAACAAAGGGGGTTCTTCTTCAAAACTTGCAGGTTGAGTCACAGAGTAAGAGCCCAAATGTTCCTACACAACTAGGTCAGGAAACACAAAACTTCAATCTATCCATCTTACAGGAGACGGATTAATAAAAGTTGACTGATAAAATCCAGAAGCCTGGCCCAAACTTATTCAAGGAAAAACCAACCTTTCAAAGTTTGACTTGCCTGTTGTTGAGCACGAGGATACATTTCGCTCCCCAAAATCGGTCACCACATACACTTTGCAAAAGGTTACTTCAAGAGTTGGAGCCAAATGATGATGATGACCGTAAAGGATTTTATTTTGCGTCAAAAGTTTTCCACAATTATATGGAAAAGAATAAAATGATCACCCATTACTGTTGTTGTATAGTTTATGTGAAAGTTCGAATACTGAAAAGGTATCATCCATAAGAGCAGTCATATAAAGGAGTCGATATTCGGAAACTGAATTGAAAGCTTTACAGTAAACTGGTTTCCTTTGTTTAGAGGTTTCAGTGCTATAAACTTGTTGAAGATTCTGATACAACACTCCTTGAAATTGCTTCCACATGTTTATAAGAGATTCAGTAAGCGAACCTTTGCAAACACATTCTTTCACTGTAAATGTTCTGAGCTACTTCTATCTATATCTTCCGTTGCTCCAAAAACATTATTCTTCCCTACTGACAAGATGATATTCTTGTTATCCATCGTCTGAATAACTCTCAACCAAAGTATAGTCTTCCACATTTACATACATGCAACTATTTGCGTTTGGAAATGAAGTTCAATAACTCGTATTCCAGTATACAAACATCAAGTTGAAAGCTGGAAACACCGGAGCAGATACTACTGCAAAAACAAAAGCTGTTACCTTGTCGAAAAAATAACCTACGAACGAAACTCTTACAGGGTTACCTTATTCTCAAACACTCGAGGAAGCACCTTCTGCCAAGTGAAGCGCTCGATCTTTAAAATATGTGAGCTACTCGACAAAAGATATTGTAGCAAGCCAACTTTCTGTGACATCAATTGCCAAAACTATAAAAAAAACAACAATATTGATGAATCACGAACGTTAGAGTAATTGAACTGATAAGAATACGAAAGACTCGAATAGTCAAATATCCAAAAGCAACTTAAAAGTAGAGAGCTTTGAACTTCCAAGAAAATGTTTCTTGAAAAAACATAAAAGTTTTCAGCCGTGAAAGGGAATTGAATAATAGTTTTCAAACCTTCTGGATAGTTACTTAGTACAAGGCATCTCATCGAATCTGGACGAATCCATAACAATTAGTGTTTCCAAGTCTGACTAGTCCTGAGAGGCATCGCGGCCAAAGGATATATCTTATATGTTAGGTATATGAAGTTCCTGGACGTTGAATGTCTCAGTGAGCTCCAAGGGAAGCTTAACGACCTTGAATTAACGGACTATCGTGTCCGGTGTCAACTGGAAGCTTATTCGTGTACGTTTAATAACAATCGTCCCATTGAATGTTTTCCTAAGGTCTGTTAAGGTAAACCTGCGGGTTTCGACAAAAAACTGAGCAAGTCATTGGAGCAAAAGTTGGTAGAGCAACTTGAAGCTTCACCAAGAGCTTTTGAGGGCTCTCCCGTAGGGTCTCTAGAAGACCAGAGTGCCCGCAAGACGTTAATCAACCTTATATGTACACTTAATGCGGCACACCAAGATTACGACTTTAGGTATGAAGAATATATGTTTCTTGAAAGTTATCGAACCTAACGAGGATCAGTTCTTTACAGCTTTCTAGGCTCAAACGTGTTGAAGACGTTCGTTCGCTACAACAGCATGTTGACTCGTTATTCGAGCTCTTCTACAGACAACTTGGCATAGAGTTTCGTCAGTTTCTATGGGAAAACATTGAGCAGATTATTCGCCCTGAGGAATGTGAAGTTTATTCCTATCTGCCCGATTACGAGTCTGATCCTTACAGTGCGATTGGTGCTCTATGGTCATTTTGCTATTTTTTCTATCACAAAAATATGAAAAAGATTCTGTTGTTCTCATGTACGCTATTAACTCGTTTTGCGGACGACTCTGAGAGTACAGAGAGCGTTGATGAAGAAGACTTTGGCAGAGAAAGTTCCGGCTTTGAAACCCCTTTTGCAATGTTTGAAACTGTCATTTAAGTTTGTCTAGTCATTTGTATAGTTTGTGGTTTTGTCGCTATACGTTGTTTACAAAATGAAGTGTTTTACTATTTGTTTTACCAGGTCGATTCATCATAAGTACTACGCGGATTGACAAAGCCTTCAAAATCCCATTTTGTTTCTAATGAGTAAGGCTCACTTATTGTGACTCCAGCTGAGGTTGCAGTAGCGACTTGAATCTAAATTTTCACAAAGTTAGTATTCATAAATATTGGAGATCTTCTTACTCTATTGATACTCCGGGCATCACGATAAAACAACACGCGGAAAACATCCTCCACTATTTTTATACCTTCATTAATGGAAAGATCAGGACGATACGCCTTTCTTAGCAAAGGCAATCCCAAAAGCACTCCAAAGCCAGTAGCAAGCACTTCACTTTCAAAAGTAGTGCCATATAGGTCAACCACACCAAGAAAACTGGATAAACACTTTTAGTGTATTCTTATAACAAGCAAAAAGTGTCTTAACCTTTGACTTGCTGCATAACCTCCTACAAGTAGACTATTCCATAGCGGGTTCAAACGACTTCTCTGGGCATAGAGTACTCTTCCTAAGTACTGATGCACCGAGCGGGGGGTTTGTATATGCTCGTCATTAAAACAAAAGTCTTTGGTAATAAGATTTTCCAAGAGGCGTTGAATTTCTTGAAAGTCTGAAACTTCGCCACCGCCTCCCAACATACACGAGTCAGTAACCTTCATAAGCCTCGAGAAGTTTTGGAATCGCGCCAGTGAGCCGTACGAAGCTATTATCCGTTATATTAATGACCAAAGTACGAAAAAAGTGCCTCCTAACCTAAAGTATCGGCTGCAATTACAACTCCATCCGAACACTTTATTCCAACAACGGAACCTCCAGTAACAAGAGGAGCTGTTGTGTGTCTTGTGGGATCGACAAAAAGCTGAGCAGAACTAAAGTTCTCAGCCTTGGTTGCCGACGAAGAGATATGTAACTCCATCAATGCAAAACGAAAATGTCGACTTCTCCAATGATCGACTGTATCTGCGGAATGGAGGAGAATTCAAACTTGTTGCTAGTCCTTTGGCTAGTAGAATTATTGACCCTCGGTTATTCGTATATTTATTTAGTTGTTACTTATGGAGATCTGAAACCTCAAGGCAGTTTATACGATTTTGCAGTTACCATATATTCCTATGATCGCCCACGCTTGTTAAACCGATTGTTGTTGGATATTTTAGAGCAAGAGCAACTTTTAGTGATCAGAAAGCGACGGCTGTTTTTGCAAATTGTAGACGATAATTCCATTGGCTGCCATGACGTCCACTATTGGAGAAGTCAGAAGTCTGAAAATGTGAATGACTTTTATCAAGTCAACAGCAAGGAGCAGTTATTAGGACTTCCTTGTACTTTCCCTTCCCGACTATTTGGAGTCTTAGAAACGCTTGAAGGAACGTTAGATTGGCAAATATGGATAAGCAAAAGACACTTTGGGAAACACGAACACTGGAAAATGGTCCGACGTGCATTTGAGACTTTGAAGGATGTTCACAGTACCTTTTATGTATTCTTACAAGATGACATGAGAATATGTTGTCAGTTCTTCGATAGAGCACAGATGTTTTGGTCATTGATAGAGGATAGGTACAAAATGACACTTTCTTTGCACTGTGATAACAATAGAGTGAATTATTCTGGTTGGACAATGCTGAATTCAACACAAAAACATAGAGCAGTAGTTCTATCAGGCTGGGTAGAGTCGAGTAACTTTCTTTGTGAAAGTCGTTTTCTTGAATGGATGAACTACACTTTTCCAATGGTGAATCCCTCTAGGTGGTATCGTAGAAAATATGCATCTTCAGGTGTTGGTGAAACTTTGTCTAATCTCTTGTACCGAGCTGGCTATAGCATGTATCGCACCTCACATTCTCTCTTGTATCATTGCCGTGCTCGTGACTCTAAAATGCATCCGGTTATTAGAAAAGAAGAATTGTTGGAAACATTCGCCTTTATTGATGGAGACGTTGTTGGCTCTCGCATGGAGTTGGAATGCGTGACAGTTACTTGTTCCATGGCTTCAACTTGGCCAAGGACTCAATTACTTTACGACTCTTTGTATAGTCTGGCTCCTCAGATTGATATTATTTATTTGTATTTGAACGATTATGAACATATTCCTTCATTTCTTCATGTAGACTTCGTTCAGATAGTGTCTTGTCCTGAATCTTCAGACTTGGGAGACATTGGGAAGTTCTACGTTACTCCTCATGCAGATTATCACTTTACATTGGATGACGATATAATCTATCCTTGGGATTTCGTGATGGAAATGATTAGCTGCTATACATCCCTACCACAACCTGCCCTTTTGGGGGTACATGGAGTAATGCTTGATCAAGAGAAATTATTTCGCCAAGACTATTTTCAATCAAGAACTGTTATAAGCCTTGAAATGGCCGTTCCTTGTCCTTGTCAAGTAAACATATTGGGCACAGGAGCAATGTTGTATCAACCTCGTTCATTCAACATACCAAAAGAAATTTTCATCGAAAAGAATATGGCAGACATATACATTGCTATACTGGCAAAATCTAGAAATATTAATCTATTTATTGTGAACCGTTCGAGTTATTGGTTGACTGAACAGAGAAAGGACGATATTCCCTCCATTTACGAAGACTTTATAAGAAATGGACAGAAACGTAGGAAAATAACAAAGATGCTTCGTGAATTCATGCCTTGGAAATGTTCCCACACAGACAACCTTTCTGTGTGTTGTTTTACTCAATCATAAAATACCACTCCATTACTTATGCTTCGCTGATATCAGACGAAGCACTTTTCTATGAATTCTTATTTCAAACTTGTTCAATAATTCCTTTGGAACTGTACAAGAAACTCACACTACATGTCAACACAATGATTTTAAATGGCTAAAGTTGACATTACAGAATATTCAGGGTCACTATGATATCCGAATCCTGTCTTGCCAAACAAACGTTTAAGTCTTTTCAGCTCTTTTCGTTCTAATCTATTCATCTTCTCCAAATGCTTTTTCTCTTCTGAGCTTTGTGAATTTTTAGATATCAAGGACAGGTAATCAAGAGAACGATCTTTATCACCATCGACAGTGTTTAAAACAATCAAGGCTTGCTCTATAGAAGTCTTCGTTTCCTTTGCCAGTTCCTTCGCGACTGATGCTCTGTTACTTGCAGAGATTTCACAATGTTTCGCTGGTGCTGAGGAATGAATATCCCGAAGTCTACGTACACTTGAATAGTGTTCTCCCTGATGAAACGCAAGATGAATCCAAACAGCATTCTTTTCCCTGAAATTTTCCAAGTCATAGGCGGGTTGTTCCAATCTATGAACCCTAATATTCACTCCGTAAAGCAGAGATATTGCCTGTAACTTTACCAAAGCAATTTTAAGTAAACAAGGATAAAGGCGTTACTTACTTCCATATTTCCTGCCCAAGTTCCCTCGATACGCATTTCTTTGAGATAATCTTCAAGAGTGTTGTTATCTTCCACGAAATCTTTTAAATATTCCCCGTGTAGTGCAATGTATTCGCAGACCTGTTCTCGAACCTGAACATGAAACCTTTCATTTCCAACAATTTGGTCTGCTGCTGCACGAAAAAGGCAATTGCCATCGTCCTTCACCGGACGGATGTCTAAACCTTGGGAAAACAAAGCCTTTCGAAAATATTTTATGTCCTGGTCGATATTCGCAACCTCTCGTCGTCTTAGTCGTAAAAGGGTGTGCTCTGAACGCCTTTTCTCCTTTACATTTGTCTCCATACTACAAAATGTGACCGGTGTACATCAACATCCAATCTTACAAGTGTCTATGTGGACTTTGTTGGTAGACTCCATGGATTGAGTTATCTCTGCTTGAGAAGGCTATTAACATAAAGAAACTTTTGTCATGTTGAGCTTTACTAAAAACTGTAAAAGTAGTTTTGTATCGATGAATATAAAATGCTGCAACATTACAAAAGTGCAGCTGCCAAAGAATACCTGACTATGGAAACACTTTGTCATTCTATGATATTCTGTTTCAAAATACAGAGTCACAAGATTGGTCAGTAGAAAACGCATTCATATTTATAGGAAAAATGTTCGAAACAAGCACTTCCACAAAGTTAATTTTCGCTCTCTTTGCCTGTTGATTGAATTCATTATTATGTTATGACTGGAAACAATTTTGGTTGCTGTTTTTTAGAGCAAGTTTATGGGAACAAACTATTTGGACGTTCTAGAGAAAAAGCCCCGTTGAGGAAACAACTATCATACTTAGGTTGGATTCCTAGTACCACTGACAACCAAAGAAACGCGTCGCCAAGTGTAAAGCACCTGTTAAGACCAACTTGGAGCCGAATTTCCGATGGTTCTACTCTAGACGGTGGAAATATAACTTGCACTTCTTGTGAGAACTTCCCTAGAAATAAGAACCATACAGAGAAATCTATTGTGGAACAAAAATGGTTCAAGTCTGCCAAGGCCTCGTTTCTTTCCTTTCGAAGAGACACACCGGTATTTCAAAAACTAAAGCAAAGGCTAGTTGCAGGTTTTTCCTTGGGATTTTTGGCTATAGTATCCATTTTTGCTGGTGATAGTATCTTCACACTTGCCTTAACGTTAATATGTGTATTGGGCCAACTGGAATATTATCGAATGGCAAGAGCAAAAGGTCACTTACCAGCACACAGGGCTGGTATTTTTGTCGGGGTCCTTCAAAATATTGTTGCGTATGCATTTCCAACCTTTGCGGACACAGTATTTCCTATTGGAGGTACTCTCATTTGTTGTTATTTGCTGTTTCGAAAGCGACAAGCAACGATTGCAGATATTTCTACTTCCTTTATGGGACTTTTTTATGCAGGCTATTTGCCATCTTATTGGATTCGTCTGCATGCCCTTCGGAATATGTCAGGATTAGGTTGTCACACTGTTATATTGCGTTTTCTGCAGTCTTTCTCATTTTTAGGTTGGAGACCTTTATTTTCTTTAGGCGCATGTTTGACATTTTGGACTTGGTTGTCGATTGTTGGAGCAGATGTGGGGGCGTACTTTACTGGCAAGTTATTCGGTCGTACCAAGTTCATTGAAATTTCACCAAAGAAGACAGTAGAAGGAGCCTTGGGTGGATTCTTAGGCTCAACTTTTATTAGTGTACTTGCAGCATATCTTTTATGCTTTCCTTTTTGGTATATAAGTGGTGCTGTGTATGGAATCATGATTGGCGTGGTTGGACTACTTGGAGACCTAACCGCTTCCTTATTTAAAAGAGATGCAGGTTTCAAGGACTCTGGTAATATAATACCAGGTCACGGAGGAATTTTAGATAGAACAGATAGTTATGTATTCACAGCACCTCTCGTTTATTACTTTGTTACCATTTTGATTCCATTCATTGTTCAAATCTTCATATAAGCCACTTTTCATTGAAGACAATTTTTCTAGAGACCACACGAATGAATGGTCAGCTGTTTAGATAACCAAGTAGAAATGGTACCTTTGATTTTTGCAATATAACTGATGACTGGATTACAGAAGTACTTTATTACAGTTACTATATAAAATCATGTCGTTGCAAAAGTTTCTGTTCGTTTGTATTGATATTTTCTAGTTTTTGAATCCTTTCAAAGTTTTCGATAAAAGTTTCCATTCTTTGCTTTGCTACAACGAACTTGTCACCAAGTTGGAGATTTTCATCCGAAACTTGAGGAGCATCTTGAGATGGTTGAAAAGTCCATACGTCATTCACTGAAAAAGGAACACAAACACGTTGAGTTTTCGGATGCAAACAGAATGGAGACTTCAATAGATGATTCATATGACGGGAAACATTGGCATCCAACCGAGGATACAAGTAGTGAAAGACCAAGCAAACAACCAAACCATAGTAGGAATTCTTTTTGGGTTCTTTCAGAATCTCTTCTATTCTCTCCCAGAGGTTCACATCAATAGAGGATGATTCAATCAACTGCTCTATTTGTGAGGCATAATGGAATGGAATGAGAGATAGATATTTTTTAAAGTGATTGCCATCGGAGAAGAATTGAGGATTTTGTACAACATATTTTAAAAATAAAGGATATAAATACTCGAAGCTGCGTTTTAGAAAGGGATCACCAAGAATATTCCATTGCCTAATAGTATCGTCCGGGGAAAGCGAAGAGCTGGAATTCTCTCCGTTAACTGAAATTTCTCTCAAACAGGATGGCAATCTTACAGTCAAATATTCAACAATGGAATCTCGACACTCATCTGACAACTTTCTTGCTCGTTCATCGCAGATCCATCCATGCACACCACGTCTTCCACTATATACCCAAAGAATATGCTGGAACCCAAAGTCCTCTCTTAACGTTCTATCTAAGAGCTCCACAGCGGCTGCTATAAGATACCAATTATTGTCACATAAATCGACTTCATCCTCTGATTTCGTAATAGCGACATCCTCATAGTCAGTCAAATCGATATCAAATACAAGTTCTCGTTCTAAAGGTGCAAACAAGGTTACGAGTGACTGACTACAAGGTGGATAGTTATAAACTGCTCCTATATCAATTTTCACTGGAAGCTTTTGAACAAGATTTTTTCTTAGATCTTCAGCGCTTTCAAAACTTTGGTACCGTACATATATTTCATTGTCTAAAGTAAACGATAGTTCACGCCTCTCGAAAAGTTGCTTGTTGCGTTGAAAGCTATAGGAAAGCCAACGCACCATCAGGTCTACTGGAAAATATTCTTGATAATATCGCCTTCTCAACATTCGGCTGTTTATAGTTAAGCCTGTGACTCTGAACTGAAAAACAAAATGCTCTAGTTGGCGGCAAAAACCAAAAGAATGGCGAGATTGAATTTGGATGAGACTATCAAAAGCTATTGAACACTCATTTTTCGAATATCCTATCAAGACTGCTTAAGTGGAGCAACAATGTCTTACAGAAGTATTGGAAATAGGATAATGGAATACAGAAGAGCACGTTTGAGGTTCATTGAAATGTCTCATCAAAGAGTTTTCCTTCTATAATAACTGTGGAGGGAACTCCAATTGAACGATATGGAATGCATTCTCGAAGAAAAGGCAGATGGTAAGTATTCTCAGAATTCCTAGACTATACGGGAGGTGACCATTCGTTTATCTGTAAATAGGAAGACAAACTATCTGATAGGAAGGAAAATCCACAGAATATTTTATGATAGCTGTGGGAGGAAGTTTAAGTATTTATTCACAAACGTGAGCTTGGCGGAGAATTCGTATAAATGTAAACTTGAATGCAACTTCTTCTCAGACCTGAAAATTATCTGAAAGGGCTTATTTTATATTCGGCATATTCAATAAAATACATAATCAACCAAGTCATACAACTATCGAATCTGTTTGTTATTTGAATAATAGTATTTGAAATACCTTAAAGTGCCAATGCAGTAGCTATCTTCAACACAAACTGTGTCCTGAGAATATAAGTGCAGATTTGAGCTGAAACCAACATAATCTTAGAACAGAGAGAGAGAGGCATTGCAAGAACTTCAAAAGATATACGCAGTTTACAAAACTAAACACATTTTGCAGGTGTTCAGCGAGTACGAAACTGGTCAGTTGGGAGAAGGAGCTATTTTTACCAAACTAACATCAAAAACTAGAGTTTCCTTAGGTGGTATATAGCACCCGTAACCTTCTAAACACACTCCTACATAACTTAATAAGCAACAAAGCAATTTGACAAAAAATCATCACCTTGTTCTCCATAAGCGAGTGACGGAGAAATAACTAAGACACGACGTCCACCAGGTCGCATATCTCTCAACCCAATTTCCTGTTGAGTGGAAATAGATGAGAAAGTATAATGGATATGAAGCAACAACTAACCCAACCTGGTATAACTTGTCCTTTCCCATAACGGAAGGCAATAGGCTTTCTACCCTTTACTGAAGTGGAGTCGAAAACTTGTCCGTTGCTCAGATATCCTGTATATTCCTTGATCGAATTAATCACAAGTTATAGAAAAAAGGATTTGTACTCACTACGACACAAATATCTCCTGGTAGAGGTTGAGGACCCTTTCCTGGCAGGATTTCGGCAACTTTCAGTCCTGGTTCCACTGTGGTGAACTGAAGATTATTGAAAGGAGAAAGCTTTAAAGCTTCAAGTTGTTCAGATGCTGCCAAACTCTTTATCGTAAGAGGAACAGCCACTGACGCAAAAGCTACTAAGTTTTTAAAAACGGTCGATCAACAGAATACAGACTCGAAGACTAAGATTAACTACCGAGTCGAACAAATTGACGCCTCTGCAGTGCAGTTATATGCATCTGGCACAAAGAGAATTTGTCTTTGTGGTTTTGTTTGCTACGCCAAAAGGGTATGTTTCGCGTACCGGCTATAGTCGTGCAACTTGAGAATGCAATGTGATCCATCAGTATCTCAAGGAATTAATTTCTCTGTAGCTTTGATGCCTTTAGAAAGATCTGTTTCATCAACCTGATATGTTGAAAAATGAACAAAATTTATGTTTCCTAAATAACTATAGTCTTCCAAAATCAGATCCATTTTACAAGTTCCTTAAAAAAAATAGTCTTTTAGCTTTAGGCCAGCTTTGCTCAAATATCTACTGGTTAATAGCAAATGATGATCAAAGTAAATATATTCACAAGTTTGCAACTTTGTATCAACTATAACATGAGGCTTCTTAGTTATTCATAAAATCACATTTCATTTGCTGAAGTAGCAAATCATTCAATGACAAGATGGACCTTTAGAAAATTTCAAAATGTCCCTGAAATGGTTCTCGGAACGACCTTTTTCTTTGGCTTGTATTATAGTCCTTGTCTCTTTGGTGTCTTTAAAAGCTAACAATATTGTCTACGGAGAGAATATGATCAACATGGCAAACTTAACTTTAGAGAATCCAGCAACTCGGAATTTAACAGCGCAACACAAAACTAGTATTCAAGGTTTGTTCGTGGGGTTGGCAAACTATGGCGATCATAGAATAAAAAAAACTATACTGGACGAAAATGGCAAATTGTACCCTGAGTTTACTTGTTCCAGTGCCTCAGAAAATAGTTGCTTTTTAGTAGATATGTTTCAAGATCGATCAATCTTCTACTTTGAGTTCCAGGCCTCATACAACTATTATCCAAGGACCCCAAAGATAGAGTCCAAGACACTGCCTGTAGTATTGGAAGAAGGGCCAACGTTAGAGGCCGAAGATCTTCAGGATAGTTTGAGAAGCGGAGCATTTACTCTCTTTTATGATTGTCCGCATAAGGCAACTGTTCCTAGCACTCATGCTATCAAGGTGAATGTTCCATTAGGGAAACCAGGTAGTAACCTCACATTTTCGTTTCAGAAAGAATGTGGATGTGGAACTCATCCTCATGCATATCTTATTCTTCAAGATGATCAAGGAGAAGAAATAAATGAAAGAAGCGCAATACTTGATCCTGCCATTTCCACATTCCAACTTTCTTTGGCGTTGAATTATGTCGAAGGCGTTCAATCTTTCGATATTCCAAAGACGATTTATGATCATGACTCGTATCGTCTTCAAATGTCAGGACAAGGGGTAGACAGAGGTGGAATTGTTCTAGGTGGTGAGAAAATAACTTGGATATTACAAGATGAATGTATCGGAAGTCTAAACGGGATTCCACGGGTAGTCAACATTCACGTGCCCATTCCACCTTTTGAGTCGTTGAGTATTCAGTTTTCGAAGGATTGCGGTGGCGGAAGACCACGAGGTTTGTATGTAGGATTCACTCCAAATTCTTATGACATAGTGAAAGATGGTCTCGTGCAATTGTCTCCCATCACGGTGCTAAATGAAACAGACAAATTCCTGGAACTCTACTTATCTCTACAAGGTGAATCTTCCCCTCGCAGTATGTTGGTTGGACCTCCCATACTTGACATTATAGATCCTTCAATTGTCTCCGGGAAGCTGATCTCAGATACACAAAACCAGCGTTCTCTAACCCTTCACGAGGATCTGTTGAGGCTGAAAGACCAAAAGCCAGTCACTTTTAGTTTTATTTGCAAAAGAACCGGTCAAACCAGTATCGACATATCTTTTCCGGTTCGAAATAGAGACAAAATTGACATGCATCTTGTCAAACGTTGCAAAGCGCCATCTGCCTTTAGGAATTCTACATATCTCACGGCAAATAGTACATTAATACTATTCACTCTACTTGCATTTGTCTTAGGCGTTTGTGCAGTGAAGAAACTACGACCGCGGAAGAATTGAACCTCGGTCTTTGACAGCAATGCATCTGAAATGTCAATAGCTCAAATAAAAGGCATGCGCATTTACTCAAAGTTTTTGCATTTGCTCATTATTTTTTACGCCACTCTTTGGCTGTTTCAAAAATTCTTTTCGTTGACGAATTTTTTCTCGAACATCCTCTGCAGCATTAAGAGACAACAGCCACGGCAAAATATTCAACAACTCATTATCACTCATATCATCAACAAAGGATTCAATAGGAATGGCATTATCAATATTATACACATAAGCTGCTGGTGAATTATCTACAATAATGGTCTTCGCAAGATCCCGACCTAAACTAGACAACTTCTTTACATAACCGGACTGTACAGTATCATATTCACAGCTGTCACGAAATAAACGATGCGATGGCGGTAGAGGCTCAATATTTGCAGAGTCACAAAGCATGTCTATAACTGGGTCTGCATAGGCTGGTAATGATGCTGTGAAGATAATGATTTCAAATATTTGAGACACCTGGAACAATTCGTTAAGTTGACAGGTAAATGCAAAGATAGCCCTTACCTTTTGTAAGAATTCGTCGCACCAAGGACGTTTCTTAACAAAAAGCGTCATTGATATGTTGCTGATATCCAAATTAAGAGTGAAATCTGACTCATGTTTCGAGTCATCAAAACTGCTATGGACAAGAGTTTCATCTAAATCCAGAACCAGAGTCTTTCGACCTTTCATCCTTTCACTTTGCACGGGAAGTAATGTGGATGACCTTCTCTTCAGTAACGGAAGTGAAGCAAGCCTCGTTAAACCCTTCTCCAACCTCCCAGAATTGTCGTCCTCCCTGTCTACAGAGGACGCCACAAGATGCTTCTTTATCGATATCTTAATAGCTTGTGCATCCTTAGTATTGTTTTGCACACCTTGTTTGCTACTCAACTTCGATAACTCACCGTCCCTCCTAATACTTGGGTGCGAGCTCATTCTATTAGTAGTCGTAGACTTTTCTCCAACATCGTTGCAATTGTATAATTCAGGACTCGTGCAGGATACCAGACAAAATAACTTCAATATAGAATTCATAAAGTTACGAGGGCTATTGTTTGCGGGCTGGCTCTCAGATTCCTCTTGGGTTACATGCAAAAGTTCTAAGTCTCTGGCCAAGTTAACCGAGCTACTTCCTGCTCGAGGACTGTTTAAAAAGCTCCTGCTTCTTCTTCTTCGTCGGCGTTGACTAGAAGACTCGGTGTAACTGGACACGTCGGAGGTCCTCGAAGCCTCCTCCTTCTTACCCTCAGTATTTTCCACAGTTTCATCAGAGCATTTATTGTCTAATAATTGATGGCTCACGATTTCTTCCTCAAGCTCTTCGTCTTCGTCTGTTTTAAGCCTTGAAAAATCGAGAGATTGAAGTCCGGAGGGACGTCGGAGTGATTTAGTGGACGCCTCTAAGGTGGCCAATAAAAAACCTTCATCTGGACCGGGCAAGTCTAGCAGAAGACGTTCTACGCTTTCTCTAGAGTCAAAAGACTGTTCATTGCTGTTCGTTAAAGTTCCTGACCCAACTACTCCTGAGCTCTCATCTTGTTCCATTGGGAATCCTGAGCCAAGAAATGACGAAAGTACTCCACAACGGATATGCCGACTGCTAATATCGCAATAGAGATTATACTATGTCCAGTGTAGACAATTAACTGAAGAATACTCTTTAAATACTACTAAAGACTACAGAACCGAAGAACTGCCATAGATGTACAAGTGAATCATGGCATACGATTCTGAAACATTTGTAACATTTGCAATTGATATCTTTTATGGGAAGCACTTCAAAACCGAAAGAAAGATATTGGCCTGGGAAGGTGCCACAATACGCCTTGAAACAATGGGAAGACGACGAAGATGACTTTTTCAACTTGGCAGCGCCGCACAAACTCCAGCAACACTCGTTACCTGCTGATGGAAAGGTAGTTGGACCAAATTCAGCAAGAGAACGTCGAAACTCGTCCGCCAGCCACAGCTCGGGCTTCGACAACTCGAAAGAACCAATTGAGGCAAAGGAAGAGTCAGCGGTAGAGCGAAGAGCAAGAATAAAAGCGCAAGTTTTGCGCAAGAGACAGATGGAGCCCGACTTGCTAGACAGACGTCAGGATCTTAGATTTGATGAAGGCGAGACATTTCAAGGAGTTTCAGAAACGAACGGAATAAATCAAGAACTCTTCAAGCAAGCCTCCGACCCGTCACAGAGCTCGTCGTCGAGCCAAGAGAACGAAAGTGAAGAAGACAACGGGGATAGTGAGGTGTCGACCGAAGAAGAACTAGAGGAGGGAACTGTAATGTACTTTCCGCGTTTGTCGCGTCCAGTGTTTGTAAATAGAAACCAGAGAGAAACTGTTGAAGAACGAGAAAAGATTGAAAAGGACGCGGAGAGAGAAAGACAAGCCCGAGAATCAAGGAAAGAATTCAGGATGCAACAAGCACACTCGGTTGTAACCCAAACACCTATTGAAACAAAGAGTGGTTCTTCGAAAGGGGACGCTGAATTAGACGATTTAGGGCTGGAGTTACCTGACGATGAAGACCGAGATGTGGAGTATGAATTAGAATTGATGAAATGGAAGATACGTGAATTGCGAAGACTTCAAAGGGAGTACGATCGTGATGAGGAGCGAAAGAGAGAGCTAGAAGAAATTGAACGAAGACGGAACATGTCGGAAGACGAAAGGAAGAAGGAGGACGAGGAGAGGTTGCGCAGAGATGAGAAGATACGGGAGGAGAAACCCAAGATTGCGTTTCTTCAGAAATACTACCACAAAGGTGCCTTCTTCATGGAACAGGACGATAGTGGTCGCTACAAGGAAGATATCTATAATCGTAATTTCATGGAGGGCACAGAAGAAGACTTGATTGATCGAACGTATCTCCCCAAAGTTATGCAAACTCGTCGAGGACAGTTTGGCTTCAAGGGCCGAACCAAATATACTCATTTAACGAATGAGGATACCACGTTTGGCACTACTTACGGAAATAAGAAACCCGAACTGACACGGGATGAGCTTGAACTTGTTCGGAAGAGGAAGGCCTCCGAACTGAAAGGTTCCGATTCAGTGTTTCAACGGCCACGTGGTCCAAAGAAAGTTTAAGTTTTTTCATGCGAAAAACTTTGGTTCCTTTTATTCATTATTGTTTGATAGAATTCATTTATTTCATTTCTTTCCATTGAATCTTGAACAACATATTTTAATATGAGGTGATGTTTCATACTTTGGGAGCGAATGCTTTTCAACAAAGATCTCTTCGGGGTAAGCAAGTTTCGAAAACTGGGAGTACGTATTCTCGGTAGTATTTAGTGTTGGAAATACCTGTACCTTCGCTGATTGTCTTACAGTCTTTAGAGCATGTGTAGACCAGTATAGTGGAAAGCGACATAAAAGAATGGTCATCGTCCAACAAGGAAATTTGCATGTTACTTTTCTTCGAACTCTCTTTCAGAAAATATAAAAACTGCGACATAAGTTGAAATTCAAACGCTCGTTCAGAATTACAACATGGACAGGGAGGTATTTTCGACATCATACGTTTGTTCCATTTCGAACTCGGAGTAATTAACGGTGTTCCACCAAAATGATATCGTACACATTGATTAGGACACTGCTCTATTCTTTTGTAATATTTCCATTCTTCTTTCTGCATTTCCACAAAGAAGGATACTCCGTCAATATCAAAGTCTTCATCCATTTGTCCTGCAACATTCTGATAAAACTGTGCCCGAAGAAATTGAATATGTGGATCAACCTTGTGTTCTTTCTCATACTGAGGTTCTTCCACTACCTCCAAAGAAATCTGTGGCAAAGGCACTTCAGTATTCCAATTAATTGACGAATGACGTTCGACATCTTTGTATTTTGTGGAAGACGACGCTTCTCCTTTCGGCGTCAGAGCGAGGGAGAGGTTTCTCCAGTCTTCAACAAGCTTCTTCTCAAATTCGCTACAAATCTCCTCAGCAGCACCATTGTCTGCTTTGCTGTTCCAGCTGCCTTCAAAAGTACCAAAATCTTCCCAAAACTGTTGTTTCTCCTCAACTTTCAAAGCGTCATAACGAGGTTTCGTTCTAACCAGACTCCTCAAAAGAATCCAACCGTCCGAATTCTGCAAGCAACCCTCTTTCATACAAACAAATAAATACAAAAATCTGTCAAAGCCCTCCTCGTATGAAGTGGGGCACTGAAACAAGAACACAACTCTCTCTGCGCTTTTACAGCGCGCGCAATGAAGAAAATGTGCCTCGGGTCCGTCACCAAACCAAATAGGTCTTCCACCCAGAAAGCAGGTCTCTTTTTCAAAGTCAGTTGTTTGACAACGTTTTGGAACTCCAAGTAATACGGCTTGATCCTCAATTGTCATACGGTTCTCTTGACCGCTCTACTCTATGCAATAATTTTAAAAACAGTATTCGAACTTTTCGGAACTTGCAAGAAAATGAAAATCTCTAAATCTTTTGTATTTATTTTTTTGCACTTGTTTTGTCAAAATATATGACCTCCACAGAAACGAAATCTATTCAAATATTACAGAAATCAATGAGCTAGCTTACAAATTACTGAATTAGAAGTGAATAACGAAACCAAAAAAGGGTATCTCAGCATACGCAGTTGTTCAAAGAGTTCCCACAATAATACTGATAGAACAGTAACGGTGTCATTCAAATACTGATGACCCTGATTGATTGGTCGGCATTGAGATGGCCATTCGATGTCAGTTTGAGAGTAGTAGTGAAGTTGGTGTCTTCGCAAAGCTAACAAGTGGTTACTGTTTAGTTTCCGTAGGCTCTTCAGAAAACTTTTATTCAGTTTTTGAGGGGGAACTGGCCGACCATATACCTGTCGTTCACGCTACTGTTGGCGGGGGTTGTCGCTGTATTGGTCGTCTTGCTGTTGGTAATAGACGCGGACTGCTGCTTCCAAACTCAACAACTGATCAGGAACTTCTTCATATTCGTAATAGTCTTCCAGATTCTGTCGTAGTTCAGCGATGCGAAGAGCGCCTTAACGCACTAGGAAACTGCATTGTGACAAATGATTATGTAGCTTTAGTGCACCCCGATTTGGACCGTGAAACAGAGGAATTGGTGGCTGACGTTTTAGGAGTTGCGGTTTTCAGGCAAGCCATTGCTGGCGAAGCATTGGTAGGAAGTTACTGCTGTTTGACGAACCAAGGTGGCTTGGTTCACCCTCTCACTCCAATTGAAGATCAAGATGAATTGTCTACTCTTATCAGGGTTCCCTTAGTGGCCGGAACTATCAACAGAGGCAGTGAGGTTATTGGAGCCGGCTTAGTTGCGAACGACTGGAGTGCCTTCTGTGGCTTGGATACCACTTCAACAGAGTTATCAGTAGTGGAAAGTATTTTCCGACTACGCGATATGGAGCCTGTTTCATTCATGAATCAAGCAAAACCTTCCTTGATAGAAAATCTCGCTTAAGTTTGTATTGTCAGCTGTCTTGAAGCTTGTGCCCACAATATATGCTAAGCCAAAGGCACTGTTCGAGTTTTCAATTATAACTTGAGACATAAAAGTGTTGGATTGCAAGCTCTTTACGTGGGATGAGAAAAGCTTTGGCTTCACTTTAAATTTGCTTCTTTTATTGACAAGTTGGAGGAAATATCAAAAATAGTTGTAGGAACGAATAAAACTTTGTTTGACTAAATTGGTAGTCACATGTGTCGAAACAAGTTCATTTTTTGCTCTTTGTCTTCAACTGTTGCTGAGCTGCTTTCAGTTTCGCCTGTTCCTCTTTCTGCTTCTTCTTGAACTCCAAATCTTCCTACGTGCAAAATCATTTTGAAACCACATAAGAAGTTATCTCTACACAGTACCTCTGTCAATTCTTTCGATGACGGCTTTGGCTTTTTCAAAGGCTTTGCTTTGCCCCCGTCCCTACCGACCATGAGAGTAGTTTGACACAAATCCAGCAACTGGTTATTGAAAATCGACTGGTCTTTAGTTCAAAAATCAAACAAGCAAATTTGGGTTTTTTAAGTCACTCTATCGAATAGGATGAAGTTCTTATTTTCTCTACGTTTTCCCTAGATGAAAACTTATGTAAAAGCTCGTATAAGAAGAAAAGTACCTACAATATTTCCAGTATAGAAAGGACCACCATAGTATGATCACCAAATACTGGCAATATCGATATATAGTCGGTGTCTTCAAACCTAATAACAACTTCTGAACTTATTTAAAGTTAAAATCAGAAACCAATTACTTGTCTTGGAAGCGCAGAAATTTCTCGTTGTAGGAAGGTACCAAGACAGGGAATAAGATAAAGTATAGAGAATACGATTCTCTTAATTCTCTAGCAAGGATTACCTCTGAGTCTTCGCTTGAATCTTCGTCAATGACTAGAAAAGCTACAGGATCTGAGTTCTCTTCCACGAAGACATAATCCTATTCAAAGAAAGTGAGGTTCTGTTTTGGTGGTGCTTCTCTTTACTGACAGCCACAACATCATCAATCTCTTATAACTGGTCAGTGTTTGTTTATGTTATGTTGTTCGCTTACCTCGTAACATAAAGTGATCCTGAAGACCTCTCGTGTATATGCTTTCCGTTCTTCTTCGATTAACCAACAGTATCTTAGTGCTTTGCATTGGTTTATCCTCGAAATAAAAATTTGTTCGTCATAGGTTCCAAGAAGCGCCAAAATGAAGCTGCTTTTTTCCTCATATCATATCGGTGAATTCTCCTGAAAAGATTATTCATTTATTGAAAGTTTGAGTGTTTTTATGTATGTACTATTATAAATGAGGTCCCAAAGAGTACCTTCTTTAGAAATCTAAGTTTCAGTCGAAAGCTTACGAACCGATTAGTTCTGGTGTTGTAGTTCTAGAAGAATTTTGTATTGAAAGGAAATGGCAAGTCAGCTTCCTAGAGTTTCTCATTTCGAAATATCTGGCATAAACTTCTTTCAAATATCTACTTTCATCGATATTTCAAATTCCAACTTCACGAAGAACTCGCACCAGAATCACAGAAAGACTGAGAAAATATCTTCAAAGTGTGGAGAAAACGCTTTAACAAACTGTGCTTGAATCTTGGCTTAATAAGAAGACTCTTCAATTGTGCTGTGAAACTTATGTATGAAAACTGAAGGAGATAAATGTTGGTGAACACAAACAAGTCTTTAGACTGTCAATAAGACCAGTGAGAAACATAATAAAAAATTGTACTCTGTAACAGGAAACTCAGAAAGACCTTGTATACAAAAGAATTATAGGTTGTAAAATGGTGTCCAGTTTGCAAAACGAGGTTAAGATTGTAGTACCGTCACGTGTTATCGTTTCTACAAACTGGTTTTTAGATAGCACGAGTTTCTCGTTCTGCAGGGAAAGCAACTTGCAATGTGGACTTCAACAAAAAACTAGTGGACTCGACAATATGCCTTTGAAGGCAAGGACTACCTGCCTTCAAAGTACAATCAATCAACGATTCGTATTCACGTTCTTCCAGCACGGCTCTTTTTCTTTCTCAACAACGTAAAGGTTTAGTTTGCTTTTCTGTTCAAAAATGGTAAATATTAGAAGAGCAACGGTAAGTTTCGTTCTCTACAATCTATGTTTACTGTGAAACTGTTGTCATTTTAGCCTGAAGACTTGTTCTCCATGCAGACTTGTAACTTGTTGTGTCTTCCCGAAAACTATCAGTTTAAATACTATTTGTATCATTTGTTGTCGTGGCCGCAATTACTGTTTGTCGCAGAAAACTTTGACAAGAAGATCGTTGGATATGTTTTGGCAAAGATGGAAGAAGATGCTGTAGAGCCACACGGACATATTACTTCACTTGCTGTTTTGAGACACTACCGGAAGCTAGGCATTGCGCGAAAACTTATGGAAGCAGCTCATCGCGAAATGCAAGTTCTTTTTGGCGCTGTATACTGCTCTCTTCACGTGAGAGTCACGAACGTTGCTGCACAGCATCTTTACATGGAGTCGTTGTCGTATCAAATCCACGACGTGGAGGCAAAATATTATGCCGACGGAGAGGATGCGTACGATATGAGGTGCATTTTTAAGGAACTCTCGGGAAAGAAGTTCGCTAAGAACAGCTCCAAGAGCTGAATAGGAGAGAGGTTTTGTCTTTTTGGGGTGCAAATGAAAGAATGAGGTCTTGTACAAGACCTTATCGTTACCTTCCTTTTAAACAGACGCTAGAAACCCAAATCCGACTCGACCCTTTCATTAGTTGCAAGGTATATTAAAATAGACTAGGAGAATTCTTGCAATTTTTGAATCTTTTGGATTTCATGTTGTAATGAATATTTCAAGAACTCCTGGTTGAATTCTCAAGAAATATCTATTTACATATTTGTGTGTGTATGAAAAGGAATGCCTTTGTGATAAATATATATATATATATATATATATATATATATATATATAGAAAGAGAGAGAGAGAGAAATGCTGCGAAGCATCTTTCGCTGCACTCAAAGGTTCACCGTCTTAGAGATTCAACTTCCTCAACTGTCGTAAGAGCACTCAAATTGGCCAACGAACATATTCAATAAGATTTCAGTCTTGAAAATGTGAGTTCTTCTGAAGCTTTGACTTGTAACATTGAAGTTGAAAGGAATGTAATTGATCGCTAAATTCATGAGCATGAACGAGACAAATCGAAACCCGTCTTACGCGTTTCTCAATATCTTTTTGTCCTCATTAGGATTTGGGATCGTTTCAGTTCTGCATTGTTGATAACTGTAATACTAGTCCTCAGCTTATGGTAACTTTTGCAATGATAACATGTGTCTGTTCATTTTACCCTCCATCCTCTCTTCTTCACCTTATAAAACTCACATTATTCAACCTCGGAAATGCCATCTCTCCCTCTTCTATCATTCGTAGGACACCAGTGGAGTTGTGAATATTCAGACTATAGAGAGGGATACCAGCGGTCTCTTGCAACATTTCTTTCCGTATATTTGTACAAGAACACCATTATATTTACATTTTGAACATGCTTACCGGTTTAACTTTTCAGGTTTACATGATGATGAATATTAACTTGAAGCAATCTATGTCAAGCTGTTATGCTGCTGAACTGAACAAAAACTAATTTCACCGAAAATAGGATAGCTATCAATTCAATAGAGCCATTTGATGTCTAGAACACGATACATATTGTTTCTCCAGTTTACTTAAACAAGAAGCTCAATATATCTACTGGTATCTGTTCAAACTGAAGAATTTCGTTATCCTAAACAAAGGCACATGATGAAGCGACACTAAAATGAAGATAATATTCAAAGCTGATTGTGTTGCTTGCCTCGTGACAAAAATTGAGAATTAATTGAGAATAACCTGGTGAAGGAAAAACAAGCAACATTTTCTGCAACTTGGCGAATAGAAGAAACAGAATCCATGTTTGGCAAAATAGACGAGATCAAAGTTATCTATTCGCCTATGGATAACTGACGTTTCGCCACGTAATTAGGTGCTTGAATAATGGCTTTCAAGTCACAAGAAAGTTTAAAACATAGAGAGAGTACAAGTTCATCTAATCAAGAATTCTTTAAGTTTCTCAGACTAAAACTAAATGTTTCTCAAAATAGTAAGCTTTTGTAAGCGTGTTCTAACTACATTTCTTACGATAGTGTCAGTTTCAAGTAGCGCTGTTTCGTTGGTCGTTCTACTCATAACAATATATATCGTCTTTTACGTGGATAAACATAGAAGAGACTTTTCGGAAATGAGGTATGGAGTTCTAATAGATGCTGGAAGTAGCGGTACACGAGTGCTCGTATGTTCTTTTTCCTTACAAAATGGAGGTAGGTACTTTGCGTTCCTCTTGTTACTATTTTTACTTTTTGAGGTTGTTTAGATACCCTCAATCTGATGAGGGACCATTATTTCGAAGTAAGAAAATTAGTGAAAGCCTTGTGGAAAACTAACTTTTGCAAAGGTGAAGCGCAGTCTTGCGATGTGTTTTCAAAATGCCTCACGAGTAACGAATGTGGGATATGTTTTTTCAAAGTTGCTCAACTTTGTTCGTAACATAGTTCCTGAAGCAGAAAGACCTAAAACACCAATATTCTTAAGGGCCACTGCAGGACTTCGTCTAATGGATGGAGATATGGTTGAAGCTGTGTTAGATGCTACTCGTGGTATCTTGATTGCTTCAGAATTTTCATTTGAGCCATCAAGAGCCATAGTTATCGATGGCAGTGATGAAGCGTTGTACGGTTGGACCACTGTCAACTTCTTGTTAAACAGTCTTTCCAATGAAATGCATCAAACTTTCGGAGTTTTAGATTTAGGTGGTGGCTCCTTTCAAGTAGCATTCAATACAAATAGTTCTCTCGATGAGCAGGTAAGTAATGAAGTAAGGTAACTTGTTACAGTTTTCATGGCAAATTTAGAGCATACGCAACATTTCAGTATTCAACAAAACTTATCATGTTTATTCTCAAAGTTTTTTGGGCATGGGTCTTTTAGAGTTTCGAAGAAGGTTGTACAATATTTTAAAGGAGAGGGGTCAATTGACACAAAATCCTTGTTTTTACAACGGCGTCACAGAAGTTATAGATGTACGTTGAAATTGTTGACAACTTGATTATTATGAATAAGAATTTTTAGGTCGATGGAAGAGAGCAGAGTTTTGTAGAAACATCTGGAATGGGCAGTTTCGATTCTTGTGTTGCTTTGATAAGTGACATTTTTGTGGAAGAGTTTAACATTTCTGTTAGAGAGTTTAGAAAGCTGTGGAACACCAATGTTAATAACTTTGTTGCGTTTGCATATTTTTTTGATCGAATTTCCACTTTTGGTCTGTCTCCGGAGTCGAGTCTCTCAGACTTGGAGGAGATGGGTCGTTATATATGTTCGGAAGACTGGAATGTTGTTCAAAATACATACGTTAGTGTACGTAATGGAGTACATGAGCATCTTTGTTTCGATATGGCGTACATATTCTTTTTACTTTTTGAATTTTTGGGATTCAACCAATGTGAAAGGACGATACGGTTTCTACAGAGTTACCATGGAAGTGAGTTTGGTTGGTCACTGGGAGCTTTGTTTCATGAGATGAATCTTCTTTTACGTGAGAAGCAAGTTCTGTGAGTTGTTCTCCTGAACAGTAATATTCAATATATCCGACAGCTTGTTTGAACAAATTTATTCAAATATATCGAGAGGCAATATAGCCGAAACGAGAACATTTGGAATATCTGGCAACTGACTTACATGGAAATCAACAGCAACACTGCAAAGACAGTACGCTTGTAATATACTATATCCGTACTTTTGATGAATATAGTTTATCATGTTCCATAACGCATTCTTTGTAGCACTTGTCAGATTTTCACTATAGTTGACGCCTGTTTCACGGTCCACACATATGCCTGTCGTTGCGTAGAAAGGTCCGTGTAAAGAAGACAGACAATGGTCATTGTTACCCGATTGATTGGAAATGCTTCTACTAAAAGATATATCTCTTTGACCAGTACGAGACGCTTCTCCTTTAAGCACTCGAAGACGCACAGTCAATGTTGCAGCCATTTCTATAGCAGTCCCGCAACACTCATTATCACCTTGTGCAAAATGAGCATCTCCGGCTGAAAACAATGCACCATGGACATAAACAGGCAAATAAACAGTGGTTCCCTTGGTAAGCTGTTTGATATCAACATTGCCACCTGTTTCATGTGGTGCAATAGTTCTTACTGCGGCACTTGCTAGATGGCCTGTAGGCACAGCTCCATGTTCTGAAGGCAACTCAACAGCACCTCCTTGTCTTTTCAATTTTTCTTCTCTTTCATTAATGACTTGGAGCAACTCATGAGAAGGGCTCGTGCCCATAACACCCATGAAAGGGTTCCCTTGAATACGGACTTTAGGAAGGTCAGGAGACGTGGCAACGTTATTGTCAATATGCCAGTGCACAATAAAAGGTTCTCTAAAAGAATCTCTCAAAAAACCAAAGCCTGGTATATTCACTGTGTACGCAAAAGGTGAAGCTTCAATGTTCAACACGTCAACAGCTAGGATATCTCCTGGCTCGGCTCCTTCAACATAGATTGGACCAGTTAGAGGATGAACTCTCCCAAGATCCACTTGTTTCAACTCTGATGCTTGAGTGTCTGGGACTATCTGGCAGTCAAAGGCATCTAAAGTGTTCATCACTACGACGTCTCCAGGCTTGACGACTTGAATAGGAGGAATATCTGGATGCCATCTATTATGACCTTTATTTGGCTGTTGAGATAGTGGAAGATGTTGATCCAACTCTATCATGAAAGTAGACATGAAACGCAAAAACCAATGAAAGCAAATGAAGAAAAAATATTTCTACCAAAATTCTCTTCATCGCTTTTCAATTTGCATTTCGCAGTTGAGCAGCGTGTTGGCTCTTGAGTCCTTCCCATTCTAAAATTCGTTTGGCTTCTCTACAGCCACTAAGGTATGCGCCATGTGTTGTAGAATAGAACGTTCTATGGGTTGCTTCTCCAGCAAAAAACAAGCAGGGATAGCAACTCCTATGAGAATCACCGGTATCTTGGTCGGAAAAGTTCACTGTATATACAGGTTCTGATAGGGTCTCAAAATCACATCCACTACCACCAGCAGGAACAAAGGAATACGATCCCCGAAAGAAGGGATTACTATGCCAATTGCTTCGTATTACTCTGATAGGTTCCGCTTCTCCCAAACCGAAACGCGAAAACAACTGTTTTATGTGCTGTAAAATAGCTTCATCCGACTCTTGTTCCATTTGCTTAGCTGATGTTCCTGTGAGCCAAAAACTTAATATATTGTTTACTGCTCGAAGTGAGAATATCTTTTTGGTCCAGTGAGAAGGTTCTTCTGGCTTCAAACTCTCGTCCCATAATAGTGAGATATAATCCCACGTTTTCCCTTGATAATGTAAAGGTTGTCTATCAAATTCTACAAATACCTTATCAACTGTACCAAGGGCTAGACGATGAATAGCATCTTTCTTCTGACGCGGCAAAGATGGGTCAAAAAGGTCAGATTCCCTTTCTTGCAGTACTCCTAACGAGCCTGTCCAAATGAGATATTCTGCAGTAAATACTTCACCGTTACTACACTCAACAGCGACTCGATTATTTCTATCACTGCCTCCCCATCGTATACGAGTCACTTCTCGACCAAAAAGTAGACATTCTGATGGAAATCCTGCAAGAAGAGACTCCACTATTTTAGAGAAGCCACATAAAACTTCTACATTTTCACCAGGAAGTTCACAGTATTCATGGAGATGTTCCAGTGAGAGCTCGCTTAAAGAAGAACATGCTGAAATGGAACATTCTAATCTCTTTCTCCACTGAAATACTAAGCGCTCTTCCTCACTTGGTGTGGTTCCTGTTTCTAGTTGATCTTGTTTCCATCTCTTCGACAGGTATTCGTCGAAAGAGTCATTGTATTGTTTGGCATCTAGTTGAAGACTTGGCCAATGAAAAATTTCATTTCTGTATCTAGCGAATATATCAAGAGCATCTTTCACGACGTAACTGTCGACAAGAGTGCCTCCTTCTCTGATAAAAGGACACTCAGCAAGTTTCCAACTTGTAAGTTCCTCTTCGTTTGGCTCAACTTTCTCGTCGGGATTTGAATACTTTGGTACAAGTCCTCGAACTACAGCTAGATCATAAATAGGATTGTTCACGGTTCCGTGTATCCATGTGGCCCCTAATTCCATTCCAGGAGTCACGGTACAGACTCTACCGCCAATTCGATACGATGCTTCCAAAATACAGACTAAGGAACACGTCATTTAGGAGTTGCAACATCTCTTATTTCTTCTCCTACCTTGTACGTTTGCTGCATGTAACGCAGAAGCAGCAGTTATACCAGCTATTCCAGCACCGACGACAATTACTCGTGGCATGGACGTTACCGAATATCGACGAATCAGTCTACCAATTATTTTCATCAACGATGAGAATCTTCATCAACTTTTGGGAAGCTAACAAGTTCTTCTATTACACAACTTTTATTATTTCAAGCCTTTTTTATGTATCTTAGAAGCTTACTTGTAGTTGAAATTCGTAGTAGAATAGATATCTTTCAAACCCCATACAGAAACACTTTCTGCGTCTTTATTCCTTTTGGCCTTTCAAACTGGTTCGTTCGTGATGAAGACTTTAGAAAGAACAAACATCCATAATTCTTCAGTTACTCTTGGTCTAAAGTTTATCTATATTAGACGCTGAGGCATTTGTTACGGAAAACAGAGAATTCAGAACAGTACTATGTCAAAACTTATTCGACTATCACAGTGTTGGACATCTTCAATTTGACAACATATCCAATGCAAAGACATAAACTTTATAGTCCTCTCAACTAGGAAAACACATAAACTAACGCAAATCTCTATCTCAAACGACTTCCAATAGGGACAAGGCTAAAGCAATTGTTGCTCCTAACAAACCAAGAAGTCCTAAATCTACATACAAATATTGTTGAGTACAACACAGACATAAAAAGTATATATACTTACAACCAAAAGTGCCTCGCATTCGCTTCTTCGGATCTCCTGAATAATAACCCAAAGCGTATTGGATACGACCAAAACACCAAACCAATCCAGAAATTGAACTAAAAATGGGAGCGTAGAGTCCTCCCAATAACACAAGAACTAAGAATGTTGGTGTCTTCTCCAACGTATTCTGATGGGCGCGTTGATAGCAATTAAAGTGGCTATCCTCTTTGTTCTCATACATTGTAGGGTACTTCACGTTAAAACGTTTCCTTGCCTGTCCCACCTTTATTTCTTTCCATACCAAAATGAATATATAAAATACAACAACAAGAATAACATATCCGTATTCTCGTGGAACCAACAAAGTTCCAGCTTTTCCTGAAAAGAAGACTCGACTGCCACCCAACATTAAGAATGGATATTGGGGATGTCGCAAGTCGATGACTTCAACCAATGAAAATATTTTATTTGAAAAGGCAACCTTTATTAGGAAGTACTTGGACATATTGTATCCAAATATAGATTGCTTCTTAAATCATAACAATCCTTTCACGTTATTGGTGGCTGTAGTTTTGTCTGCCCAAACGACGGACAAAGTTGTCAACAAGGTTACTCCTCAGTTATTCAAAGTTGCTTCGAGTCCTAACGACTTACTTGAACTTCCAGAAGCAAAGTTACGCAAAATAATAGAGCCCATAGGTCTCGCGACAAGGAAAACAAAGGCTTTGAAGGGGTTGGCCGAAAAACTTTGTTATGACTTTAAAGGAGTTGTTCCACAGACTTTCGAAGAGCTAGAGAGTCTTCCTGGCGTTGGGCACAAAACTGCCAGTGTTGTAATGAGCCAAGCTTTTGGAAAACCCGCTTTTCCGGTTTGATAGAGCATCCTTTTAAAGTATTCTTTTGATGATCCGATATTATCCTAGGTTGACACTCATATTCAGAGACTCGCTTGCCGGTAAGTTGCCCTGCTTTGCATACTTTGTAGCATTACCTTAGAGTTGTTGATATACATAGCTGGGGTTTTGGTAACGAAAAGTCCGTAAGGACTACGGAAGAGAATCTGAAATATTATTTTCCTCAAGAGTGTTGGCTCAAGCTTCATCTGCAGTTAATTCAATATGGCAGAGATTATTGTCCTGCTCAGAGACACGGTTGGTTTTTCTCAAGAGAATTTCTTAGCATTTCATTACATTTCAATAGTCTCAAAAGATTGTGTTATTTGTTCTTGGAAACCAGGAATGGAACCCAGTAATATATTGTTGAGAAAGCAGAAACAGTTTGTGGAAGATGATGTTGTTTCGAATAAGCTAGAGAAAAAGAAGATTAGGACGAGGAGTTCAGAAGATACGGGTACCAGCAAGTATCATTTGAGAAGTAATAGTAGCAAGAGATGAACAGACATATACATTCAGCTTTAAGACCAAAAAGTCCTTTTACTGAGTTGCCTTTATAGAAATGTTTGTAGTATTATGTTGTCTCTTCAGAAAAGATAGCGAAATGGCAAGATTTGAATGTCGCAAGATAATTTTACATCTTTTCATATTGAATGTTTGTTGGTTCATAGCTAAATTGGTTGAATATAACCTTCAATGCTTCGTCAAAAACAATTTAGTTGAACTATACTCAAATCCTTTCTATTTACATCACACACAAGATATCTATATAATCATTCTTACGCCTTCTTTCGCGTTGACCACACTTATTTAATCGTTTGTACTTGAAATACTTGTTCTGTAACATCAATGAATAGCAAAGTTGGACACTAACAAAGTTAATACTCTTGAGGATTAAAAATGCTTATCAAAGCATCCACCAAATATGAATGGCACAATTGAAACACAACAGGAACTGAAAAAATGAGTCCAACTCTCTATTCTTTGTTTTCAAGACTTGTGTCCCCAATAACAGAAACAAAACTAAAAGACATGCTATCACTCCCTATAAATCAAACTGGTTTCGTCTAATAAAAAGAATTGCAGATGACAAAAAGTCAAACTACTCGATAGAAAACTGTTCTTGCTCCATATCTTTATCGTTCTTTGACAACTTCTCCTGTCTCCTTTTGTGCCTCTCTTTTGCAATCCTCGACCGCTCCTTTTGCAATTCCTTTTTATATTCAACATCATAGATTCTTCTTCTCAACTCTTCGCCCGAATCCAAACGTTCTTGCATCCATTCAACAAAGTTGCGGTGTCGCTTCTGTAGTTTCTCACTCTTTCTAGACCTCCCCTCTTCGGTAAAAGTGTAGTCTCTCTTTCTCTGTGGTTTCAGCTTTATCTTTGAAGATGCTTTCAACTTTCGCGTTTCAGCTCCCATCTTTAGCCATAGTCTCTTCCTTTCTCGAAAATTTTCATCAGTCTCCCATTTAAGTTTTGCCGCTTCAGAATGGCGGTTCCAGAAAATACGACTTGGTGGCTTCAAACCTTCTCTTCCAAAAGGTGGAGAAATGATTCCTTGTTTCTCTCTTTCGGTTAGGGCTTCTGCATTCACTTCTTCGCTCAAACCAACTTCGCTAGGTAAGAGAGCTGATTTTTCCATGTCAAACGCAGTAGGGAGAAATCTTCCCCTTAAGCTGTCTGCAGGAGTAGCAGGATGTCCTACACAAGAGACACGTAGGCGGTGTTTCCAACCTGCTTCTGAGGTGAGTCGACGTTGTACATGCTTTACTACGTTCCAAGCAAGTTCAAAACTGAAACGAGCCTTTATGGGTTTCTTGAAATCACCTGTCACAACAGGACATGTATGTATAAACATGCGGAGAAAAGCCACCAACTTTCAATTTCTCTTTTTTTATTGATGCCGACTGTTACTTGTAAAGAAAAGGGTACTCCACTAATTATGATTCTTAAGAAGTGGAACAAGTTATCGTAGATGCTTCCGAAAAAGAAAAACTTGTCCTGTGGTCATACAAATCACGTTTATGTTTGATACAAATATAGACTGCAACAAAGAGACCCAAATTCATTATGAAAATGCATAAGCAGATACCAGACAGGAAGTAAACATGCCTGATACCGGCAAGTACGTTTCAACGATTTTCGACAAGTACAGAAAAGCTAAATTTAACAAAGAGAAAATGGCAACTAGGCCACTTGCGGAGCTGCTTTTTCTAGAGCTTTGGAGGCCGCAAGGGCAAGTATCTCAATTGAACTTCTTGAACTCCACGGAGCCCTACCATGAGAATTCTTTGCAAACGTATCGTCTAGTGCAAACAGCTGAGACTTCCTTGACGTTGACGACATACGAAGGTCCGTAGAATACTCTGCGTGCAGCAAAGAATTACAGTCAGTTTCCCGAGTAGAAAACGAAGTTGAAGATCCCACGTCTGAATCTACGACTGCCTTATTTTCATTGTCAATATTGTCACCTTCCCAATTTAGTTTCGGAAGCGTCACTTCAGTTTTCAAGGGTATCACTGAGCTTGCTGTCGATTCTAACTTCATATCATGTTCTCTTGAAGCTGTTAAATTAATGCTGCCATCATTATTCCTCGTTTCAGATGGTATTCGAATATTTGGTAAGTAATAATCACGACTTGTTGTTTCGTTGCTTTGTTCGTAAACGATATTATCCCAAGATGGTCCATTCATTCCAAACTCCTCTTTGTTACCCAACACTCTATTAATGTTGCCCCACATTGACGACTGAGTACCCAAAGCATTGTCGAAACTTTCATTGAGATTTTCATACTTTTGTCTTCTCTTGCTCCTATTTCCGTTGCAAGAAGTACGTTTCTTTATCTTTCGTCCCCAGTGGCAACTTGGTCTGTGCGTCCCCGTTCTCTTCCAAAACTTACCACAAGCATTACATAAAGGTCTTTTGTCCTCTGCCAAATACCAATTTGGGGAAGCTGTTGTACTACAATTCGAGCATATTTTTATAGGAATTGTCGTTGTGTCCTTCTTTGAATCTCTCTCAGATGACACATTTTGACTCGTCTCCTGTCCTCCAAATGATCTCGAAAATATATAACTATACATGTCGCCTTTAAAGTAGTTGGAAAAGGTAATCTGAGCCATCTCACAAAGCTCATTGTTAAGACAAGGAGCCGCTCGTGCCAAAGTACAAGAACCTGATGAGTCACTAGTTACACTGAATGAACTCTCGACCATCCTTTCTCGTGTAGAAATGCGAGGAGGGTTAGAAAAGGATTGGCAAAAAAGTTGTTCTTTCAAGCATTGACTCTCGTTTTCCATATGCTGCGCACTTGAGTCCACAAGATTTCCGATAGAAACCTTACGTTCTTGATAAAAATGTTTGACCTCCGAGGCAACCGATGGAAGACTATAAGATGGAACAGATAGAGACGATTGACAGGCAGGAGAAACTGGTGAGTATTGGAATACAGTTTTTTGTTGAAAATCCTTCTTTCTCTTCTCGGCAATAGAATCTTCAACGATAGGAACTTTTGATACGTGTAGATCCAAACGCTGGGAGACTTTTGGGGTGTTTACAGGGGTCACTTTCTGAAAAGACTTGTCACGAACGGCAGACATCTCGTGGTTTGTTGCTTGAAAGATTAACAGCTTATCAAGACAGAGACAGCTACTCAAAGTCTTGGGAAGTACGTAAGACTCTCTCTCTCTCTCTCTCTATACCAACAAAACCAACTTTGTACGAAGGTACTCAGCACGTTAGACTAAAACAGTGGCTTCATAATCTACTGCTCGATAATCGAACTCCAACTGCACTTTAAACCAACTGATCAAAGCTTCCTTCTGTTCAGTAACACTGTTTGTTCAGGAGGAATGAATCCAACGAAAAAATCTCAGCAAAATAAGTGTTTGAGAAACCACCAAATGTTCAACGGTATAGAATGACGCGGGAAATTTTACACCACAAAGTTTGGGACAGCCGTTGGGGCACTAAGTGAGTACCCAAAAATTTAAAAAAAAAACTGACAATTGACAAGTCCCTTGGCGAATCCCACCGTCAACACGACTGGACACAAATCAATTGAAATAATGTGCTTTATATCTTGGGCGCCGACTTGGAGTAATTTTCTGTGACGCCACGTGTTTATATCCCTCAACGGCAAATGTGATTTTTTTTCTTGATAGAAATTCATTTTTTGTTAAAATTCAGACAAATATCGTATCTCTTTCTGATTCACATCGTACCGTTTTACATTACACGTCCACTTCTTGTGAAGAAATTTCTTTTTCAGGTGCAACATTTGCCTTCAGAAATTTCTCTTATCTTAGCCCTTGCCTAGCTGGAACAACCTAGTGCCAATGGACGGTCTCATTTTCCAGAGCGATGTTAGTGAAAATATTAAAGGAAAGAGGTCCAATGCTACCCTGCCCTATCCACAAGTCGACTGAACTTGTGCCACTATTCAAACAATCTGAGTAATAATGTGTTCCATATTTGTCCTTAAGGAAGTTGTTAAAGTACGTTTGGGTCTTGACCTTTAACTAATAATAACCGTAAGACAAATAAAGTCTTTTAAGAGGACCTCCTAAAGTCTTGAAGATCAAGAGTTGTTCAACTTTACACAAGGCGACAATGCAACGGGCAAACCAGCTTCTCCAGTCTTGAAGAAATCATTGCTGTATTCTTCTTAAATAGAGGTGATTGAACTCTCCTTGATACGTCCAAATTTTGAGACTTCAAAATGACATTGGCTTGAAAGAAGCTGGTCTCTCTTGAATTATTGGCTTGCTTAGCAATTTTGACCGGAAATTTTGTTCGTGGTCTTTGCATTTCAGCTCTAGATTTCTCAAGTTGAACTTGTTTTTCAAGTTGTATTTCCATGCGACTAGTGCTAGACTTGTATCATTTACTTTTCTAAGCTTTCATGTTGTTCGTTCTTCCACACGCGTCTTTGTTGAAAACTTGCCATCATCAAAAGAAAAAATGCGTTGGCTACTTGCCCAAATACGTAAAGTTTTCGTTGCCATGGACTGAGAAGTTTGGTATAGTGAAAAATTGTGCAAGAATGTCCGATACAGATAGACAAGTTTCAGATTCGTATGGCAAACTTGGAAGAGACAGAGCTCCCTCTGATATTATTGCCACCCAGCTATCTGTGTTGGATCAAGCTAGGTCCTTCAAGAGTGCCTGTATTGTCGGTAGGAGCAGGTACCTGCAACTTTGTTTTCTTTGATATTTTATCTAGGCGCGACTGGTTTTGTAGGACAGTACCTGGTGTTGTTGCTTGCTAGAGCGGGTGTCGAATTAACTATTGTGACAAGAGACGTTGCTAAAGCGAAAGCAATTTTTGCAAAATATGAAAGAAGAGGTCAATCTTTGCAGTATTGTGAACTTTCTTCGTCACATCGTAGTCATAATGAAATCTTGAAGACTTGCTTCTCGAAGAAAGATGCTATTGTGAATCTTGCTGGGGCTCCGATAGCTGGAAGACGTTGGACTGAAACTTACAAAGAGCAATTGATATCCAGTCGTGTCAGAGTTACGCAAAAAATAGTTGAAGTGATCAAGACAATGGACAAGGTTCTTGCTTTTTTTCAACTATAAATGATCTTATAAGTTTTCTGTTAGGAAGAACGTCCAAAGGTTCTCGTAAATGCTTCTGCGGTTGGCTATTATGGTGTAAGCGACAGTAAAGAATTTGATGAAACTTCTCCACCAGGAGATGACTTCTTGGCTGTTCTTTGTCGAAGATGGGAATCTGCTGCGCAACAGTTGGACCAATCTTTTGGCACAAGAGTAGTCATTCTTCGATTTGGTATAGTTATTGGTTCTGGCGGTGGAGTTTTGGGCTCTATGACTCCCATATTCCAGATGTTCCTTGGAGGACCTGTAGGTACAGGGAGACAATGGATTTCTTGGATTCAAGTTATGGATCTTGTTAGTCTTATAATTCATTCAATCACAAATGAAAATATGTTTGGTGTCTATAATGCATGTTCACCAGCGCCTGTTACTATGAGCGACTTTTGCAATACTCTTGGAAAGATTATCGGAAGGCCAAGCTGGATACCAGTTCCTGCCGTTGTTATTCGCACTATACTTGGGGAAGGCTCTATAGTAGTTCTTGATGGACAGAGAGTGTATCCTTCACGGACACTAGCTGCAGGTTTTCACTTTCAATATCCCGACATTCGCAGTGCACTGGAAGCTTCCGTAAGAATCCATTGAGATGTTTTCGATAGCAGGGAAAATTGCGGGGTTATATAAATGTTCTTTTGGTATTCCTATTATGTTACCTGCCATTTAATATATATGTATATATGTATACTTCTGTGTGTGTGTGTGTGTGTGTGTGTGTGTGCACTAATTATGAGGGAAGAAATTAATTGAAATTGAGATTTCTGGTTGTTAACGTGTGATCTGTTCCTACACAATTTGTCTCCCCTTTTTGGTAAACCTTGGAAAGGCTGGATAGTGGAAGTATAAGCATTCAAGGCAACCCATGTATAGGAGGAAATAAAGCTTCTTTCGAGGTGTCTCATATAGGAAGTTTGTCAGAAAGTCAGTCGTGTTTACCACTGTTATTTGCTAGAAGAAGTGGGTGGCTCCCATTGAGACTAACCGAAGAAAGTTATTTCGGTTGGCCAGGAATAGTTAATATCGCAAAGGTATTGTATAATTGTTTATTTAGCAGGTTAGCTGATAAAATTTCCAGAGTTTCTTCTTTTATATCGTTTCCCAATTGAGAGATTTTTCTGCTATCACATCAGTTGGTGCTTGTAAGCGGAAGAGTTCAAGGAACAACTTGATAGACGCTAGAGAGAAAGCTGAACTCACCTTTTCAAGTATTTCTTTGAGTTGCGTGAGTTTCCGAGATATGGAACTGTCCTCAGAGAAGGAAGAGTGCAAACATGCTGCTGTTACTGGTTACTCAGGAACCTTTGGGTATGTTCCTTTTCAGTTAGGTTTTACAAGTTTTACCCACAACTTCAGAATTCATAAGGAATTGCCTTCAGCTGACTCAGTATGGTGTTTGCCTGACGAAATTATCAGTGCGTTGTTAGGTCATCTGGATGCAAAAGACCTTATATCACTTGAATTCGTGTGTCAGTTCTTCTTTAGGAAACAAATAACTAAAAATTCGTTTTAGGTGAGCAAGCGTTTTCGCGATATTGTGCGTTCAGAGAGTGGCCAATGGAGGAGCATTGTAGAACGTCGATGGAGCTCATCAGCGAACGCAGAAATTTTGGAGACGGCTTCTCTTTTAGCCGGTGGTTGGAAACGTCTATACATGGAAAAGCATCTGAGTGAAATTCGAAGGGCACCTTGGATAGTTCCAAGCAAGTCGGAGTTGGAGGCAATGTTGGAGATCATTAAGAGTGACTGTTCACTATTTCCTCATGGGTCCCCTATTGGCGTTTATCAGACCAGTGAAATGAACATTTTTTCCAGCCAAGCAGGTTCAGTAAACTATGAGAAGCTTGATGCAACAACATGCGTAAATGAAAATGTAGCAAGTGCACTTGCTGATTCGAGCTTTCCTCCTTTAAGTATTGCCATTTTGATTGATGGCTCTTCCAGTGTTACAGAAGAAGATTTTATAGCTATGAAGGAATTCTGTCGGTATGTTTGTGCAATTTCCTTGTTATTTTTTCTAATGGCAAATTCCAGCGCACTTCTGGCTAGTCTTCGTTTGACACATCCTTCTTCGCAGGCATGTATTATTCAGTTTAATCAATATCCTAGAGTAGAAGTGGGCTTGTCAGATGTTTCGAAGCCAGGTATAATGGATACGGTGGAAAGACTGGAACAGATGATGGGTTCAACAGATATTGCTGCACCAATTCGCAGGGCACATCAGATTTTGGCAACTGCCCACCACAATTCTCACAAAGTCATTATATTAATGACAGATGGACAGACTCATGCTGAAGAGTTTGAGTTGTCAATTCTAGAGGCCAGGAAGGCATTTGATGAACTGAGTGCTGCATTTTACGCCTTTGGAGTTGGAAGAGACGTAGATGAGCAAGGTATGAATTTGCAAAATTTTTTTATTATACTTATAGTATCCAGGTCTGCAGCGAATAGTTTATGCTTCTCGTCGTTCGTCCTCTTACTCGAAAGGAGGGTACTTCACGTTGAGGAAACTTCGAAAGTGAAATGACTTTCGGATATTCCTGAGTATCTTTTTAATCGAATTCTTGTGTTTTGTGTTGAGTCTTAATGTCTTGTATATACTCATGATAAAATGGTTGTGTTTAGGTCAAATTTCTGGTCCTCCTTGTGAAAACTGTTTTAGAAAGCATTATTCTATTTGTCTCTTAATTATGTCACACCAAGTGCACACGTTTTGGCGAGAATTGGTCGGATGATTTGTCGGTTTTACAAGTCTTTTGCAACGGAATTCCCCTTGTTTGAGGAACTGAACCATGTTCAGATTCAAATGACACGTGGAAAAAATCCAGTATTTCCCCAAAGATTGGGCTCACATGGGCGCCCAATTTTAAATTTCACTGGTTGCAACCTGAAACATGGGAGGCATGGAACCACTTGCATATGTAGTAACAAGTTCTCCTTTCAATATCAACAAAAAATTTTATCTTTCTTGTTCAAAGTTATCTCTTCTTTCTCGTGTTTTACAAAGAAAGAACGATTCAACTAACCAGAAGCCAAATTCTACCCAGGTAGTACTTGCTATACAGCCATACGACAAGATGAAGGACGGTGTGATTGAGCTGTTCCGTCAGACGCCTAGTGCGAAACCAAATTCTGTTATACAACTGCCCCATCTCTTCGTTGGACAACTGAAACCTTTAAAAGCTGACTCCCAAGTCAATCTTGGTAAGCGACATCAAAACATCTTGTAACAAAGGATTCAACATTTTTAGGCATGTTGGGCATTTTTGCATCTTGTGTAATCGTATTCTCATCTATCTTGAAAAAGGTGTTGAATAAGGACTGTTCAAAATCGGCAAGCCTATCCGAGTCCAATTCAGCTGTCTTCCGAAATGAACAAGACCAACAACCGTTTCATCCACTCGAATGCACTTTCCGTGCTTTGGAAAGCTTGAAAAATGCTATCAATGATGATACTGAGCATGCTTCAGACCTCTTTTTGAAATTTCTTCAAGAATCTCCTATTCAGAAACTTCCCCACAACATTCAAACGGCCGACACTCAATCTTTGGAACGAGTTGTAACAGAAATTTTGAAGGAAGTTGATAAAAAGATGCGTTATTATCATTCTTTATTCACAATACTTGAGAAATTTAGCCAACAGGCAGTAAATGAGTTGGAAACCCATTTGAAAGAAGCGTCCAAACATGACAGCTTGTTGAGAGAAATTGCGCAGAACATTACAGACTTTTCGTATAATGAAATGAAAACAGCACCTCGGGTTGTATCGGAACTCTATGAGCAACTTCGCAACAACAACACAGCAACACCAATTAGTCAAAAATGCGAGAAAGTGAGCCTTGATATTACAAGAATGAAGCGCACGCTACAGTTCACAATGACCAAACTTCAAGAGTTGAGAGCAGCAGCATCGAATAGCAATATCGCAGAGGAGAACTTAAAACACGCCAGTGGATTTTACAAAGAAACAGAACCTCAGGATTGGCTCCGCTTTCTCGAGACAAAGACAGATACTTCAAAACTTTCGTCGTTACAGCGGGAACTAGAAAGTATACCGAAACCCCAACAGTGGACCTTTCTTTCTTCTAGGTTAGAAAGAGCTCACCAAAACTTTTCGGTTGACGAGGACCCGACAGGTAAATGACGGTTGGTTACAAAGTTGGAAAATATTTTAACAGCTGTTACTAGAACATGACTCAACAAAACAGCTGATCCAAGAGAAAGATGAAGAAATTGCTCTCTTGCGACAACGACTGCAAGATATCGAAGAAGGAAAACTGAAAACACGAAAAGTAAGACAAGCGCATTTCTAAACGAGAAAGCACTGAAGTCATCTTTCAAGGTTCGTACTAAAGCTTCCAAGAGCTTCCCAGATGCAGAGAAGGTTGTTGGTTCTGGTACGACGTCAAGTAAAAGGATTAGAAGCAAAAGAAAAGTCGTAGTTTCAGAATCTGAAGATAACTGAGGCATACAATAGTCTTCCATCTTGTTTGGGATAATAAAGAAATGGTTTGAAGCATTTTATTGCAATTTTGGGTGGTGGTCCTGAAATGAGGTCGGAGAGCTATCACAACCTCACTCTCGATGGTGGCGTGAAAAAACGTGTTCTTAAAGAAGGCAATGGTACAGTACCACAAGCAAATCAAAGAGTTTGGATACACTATGTTGGGAAATTGGAGAATGGAGAAATTTTTGACAGTAGTAGAGGACGAGGACAGGTAACTTTATTTTTGTGGTCCACATTGGTTGTAGCTTACCATCTTGTCTTTATATCTTAGCCCCTTTCGTTTCGTGTAGGAAAAAGAAGTGTCATTTTAGGTCTTGAAATTTTGGTAGCCACTATGAAGGTCGGTGAAGTGTGTGCAGCAATCTTTACGCCGGAATATGCGTTTGGTTCTGAAGGACGTAAAAGGAGACTGGCAACTTTAGACAAGAAAGACTCAAAAAAAGATCGAAATAAGAGACACTATCAGGTCCCCCCTGAAGCCACTGTTTTCTTTGAGGTTGAACTGATAGAATTGGCAGCGTCAACACCAGAAAAGGCCTTACAGTCATTGTCTCCAGAAGAAAAACTGAAAAGAGCTGCGGAGTTGAAAGATAGAGGAAATTCATATTATAAGGAATTGAAATTTATTCTTTCAAGAGAATGTTATGAAGAAGCTCTTCGAATACTGGAATATTTTTGGCATCCTAAAAACGGCACGAACAATCAAACAAACGGACACGATGAAGCAGAAGAATGGAATCGAAGGAATATCCAGGATGAAGTGAATTCGATGAAAGTTGCTATACTGTCCAATATAGCTCTAACTTATTTCAAACAAGATCGTTTTCAACAAGCCGAACAATATGCAACTGCTACGCTTAAGTTGGATAGTAGTAATGTAAAAGCTTTATTTTGTCGTGGAAGAGCTCGCATGCAACTTGCAGAGTTACAGAGTGCCAAGGAAGATTTGCTGCAAGCAGCCAAGTTGCAGCCTCAAAATAAGGATATTCGACGTGAATTGGATGAACTCCAGAAGAAAATGGTGAAGTACGGAAAACAAGAGAAAGCAACGTACAGAGCGATGTTTGAATGATTGTAGTGGTGTTGTTAGATGCCAAAAGCTGTTAGTATTCTAATAAAAGCGGATCTTGATTGCTTCAAGTTTTGAATTGTGATGTCGTCCATTTGCAGTGACGAACAAGACTATACTATGTACTTGAACACTGCTATGGCGATAGTTGAGGAAGCAGGAAATAGACTATCTGAAGAGGTTTCACACAAAGGTAGTCGACCGTTTAGGGTGAAAACAACAGACGCAGACTTGGTATCAGCTACAGATATCTCGATACAAGAATATGTCTTTGCTTGCCTTCGTGAAAGCTTTCCTGGGCATTCGTTTTTTGGAGAAGAAAATGCTGGAGAAAGTGAAAACTGGAGGCATCTATTGGATCACGGCTTTGTTTGGGTCTTGGACCCAGGTAAGTTGTGTTTCGAATATACTGCTTGACCAATTTTATTTCTTGCATTAGTGGATGGAACAACCAATTGGATTCATAACTTTCCTTTTGTTTGTATTTCACTAGCGCTTGTCGTGGAAGGTATTGTCCAGGTTGCAGTTGTGTATGATGTCTATCGAAAGAAACTGTTTCACGCCTGTCGAGGGAAGGGAGCTTTCTGTAACGATAAGGTATTGAATGTTTCGACAGTAGAACGTTTGAAAGAGGCACTCGTTATCACAGAATTTGGTTATGTTCGCGATGAAAGTGGTCTATCAACCATCTTGAATGTTCTTCATACATTATTGCTTTATGGTGCACACGGTATTCGACAGACGGGATGCGGAGTGTTAGACTTGTGTCTGCTTGCTAGTGGTCAAGTGGATGCTCTTTATGCAGGAGTTGGCGGCGAAGGATGGAAACCTTGGGATTATGCTGCTGGCTACTTGATTGTTAAAGAAGCAGGAGGGACCATATGCAGTTTAGATAATGACGAATTTCACTTGTGTTCAGCAAGTATTGTTTGTGCATGCTCATCGTCTCTGGCTTTCGAGCTTCGAAAGGTGATTCTTCAAACAAAAGAATAGTAAACTTTACACAAAATAAGAAAGTCGATCATGCTCACTCTCGACCCAAACTACGTATGTATAAACTATATGTGTGAGATCGGAATCTTGCTTAGGAATGTGACATTTTCATCATCAATAAGCGGCTTCACAATATTGAATGCATGCCTGAAGAGACACCAACTTGTTCTGATACGTCCCATGTTTGGAAAATACTTCAACTGTCTTCCGCATCCATATAAAGCAACAGCAAAGAAATGTGTTAACAGGAGGTAGGGACTGGATTGCAAACCACCCAACATGGAGACTGGATCTGTAGCAAGTCTTCCCCCTTTTGATAAATAATCGAAACAAGCCGAACGCATCTCATCTGATTCCTCACTGCCTGTGGCACAGAATACGCTGTATAATGCATTGGCTAAAATATTGATGGTAGAACAATATTTTCTTCGTTCTCGATAAAATTCTCGTAGCGCTCTGTCCACGCAATCCCATTCACCAAAGTCAGGGAGAGGTGACAATAACTGATTGAGTAAGAATATATCTGATAGTGCAACAGTCATTCCACCTCCAGTTAAGGGATGTCTCATATTGAAGGAATCTCCAAGAAGAATAACGCCAGGTAAAGAAGCTGGTCTAGCAGGCATTACTCTGTTAGGCATCATTTTGTATTTTCCCTTTGATAAAGCTGTTAGAAATGCCTCTCTCAGTTCATCTGGCAATTGAGGAGCCACAATATCACGCATGTACAACTCAGTTGTCCAGCTACCTCCTTCTTGCTGCATAAATTTACTAGGAATATCAACCAAACAACGTGTTTCTGTGGATGAAATTGGATAAAACAACACAGGAGCCGGATCACCAAGAATAACATGGCCAAAGTTTGGATATGGCAACGTACAGTTTTCAAGTACTAACCCAACAAAATACGAAAACACTTTGAACTCAGCAGCCTTATTAACTTTGCTTCGAAAACGACTGAAGCAACCATCGCAAACTATCGTTAAGGGTGCACGTACGCTCACTATATTGCCTTGTTTGGTTTTATATTTCACTCCAGTCACTACAAAGTGAGAAGAATGATCTTCAACGCCTGCTAAATCAGTTTCCGTCTCGGTGTTCGTTTTTGTATTCTTCAAAATAAGGTCACATACGTTTCCCTCAACAAGCATAACTAGTTTCTCCCGCATAGCCAAATTGCGCAGATTTTTTACAAATCTTCCATTGTGGAAACTTCTTCCAACGCACATATTTCGGGAAAAGGACGCAGCCTCTTCTGCTTGCTCGGCTGTAAAAGCTTGTTGTTCTCTCGGCAAATAATAAACTTTGGTTCTCTTATCGCGCAAGAAAATACCGTAACCAAACACATTCTGGGCATCTATGCCCTTTAACGACTCTTCTAGACCAAGTTCAACCAATTTTCGACAACCTCCGGGCTGTAGCAATTCACCCACTATTCTATCCGGCTCTTGGAGATCACGTTCTACACAAAGTACTCTTTTACCATTTCTGCCTAACACTGTAGCTAAGGAAGCTCCCGCTACTCCTGCTCCGACAACTATAACGTCAAAGTCTTGCATCCCCGAAAGACTTGATGAACCAACCAATCCGAATTGAACAACTGGGATGGAATGAGTCAAAGGACGCGCCAATGAGGGTAAGAGCGTTGTGCATTTCAAACTTGTAGAACTGTCACACATCTCTTAGCCTAGTCAACGAGGAGCAACTTGGGAAACTTTATTCAAGAGGCCGTCCAATAGCACCAACAAGAATAGTCCCTTTGCTATTCTTTACCTATTCACTTATATAAGGAAACTTTGTTTCCAAAAACAAATTGTCTTCTCCATTCAAGCCTACAAGCGCACGAAATAAATTTTCAATACAAGCACGTTGCCTTTGCAAGGCGTTCACATGTGGCTCTCCAACAGGAGTGCGTGGAATTTTCATATAAAAAGAAAGTGCACTCAAGACAGGATGCATAGGTGCAAAGGCTTTCATATCCGATGTTCGATAAGAAACTCGATGAAACAATTCGATAAATATAGCCAAATCAATAATAAGAGGAGCACACAAGGCGGAATCCAAACAGTTATTATACATGACTGTTCGATAAGGACAATTCATAAAAGTTCTTGTCACATACTCGGAAACGTCGCTCTTTGAATCTCCATAAGAAGACACATATCTTACCACCACTACGTGATCTGGCATCTCATCTTCCTTGTAAAGTGTTCCATTGGAGCCTACAATGTCCTCAATAACTCTACTTTTTGCGGCTGACTTTGGTTTCCACATTTCTCCATCTGTCAACTGGAACATATCATTATTTCCTAAATGATTATAAGTTACCATCGACTCAACCTAACTGACGTTGACTATACAAAACTATCAAAGCCAAAAACTCGGTATTCACCTTCATTCCACTACCCACCAAATAATCCACTAGCACAGACTTCATCTTAGTCTGTCCTGACTTGAAGTCATCTCCAACAATAAAAACTTGATTCTCTTCTGCTAACTGAATACATCCTGGTACAAGAGTATTCTGTGGACTCCCATTCACATATGGACAACCTTCCAGGATACTAGCAACTGCATACAAAGTAGAAGGAGAAACCTAGACCAAAAATTGTCAAATAGTCATGGAAAACAAAATCTTTCAATCTATGTACCTCCTTATGGTTAGATGAGATGGCGTTTAAAAGATTCTCCGCAGTATCGTTCACTCCACTCAGTTCCACACTATACCGTTCAGAATTTGCAGTCCAAATAACGACAACGAAATCTAACATGTGTTGTTGCTTAAACTTTCGAATGTCTTGTCGAATAATCTCCACTTGTTGTGCCTTGTTCTTCGTTTGTATTACATTGTCAGCACGGGGCAATTGATTCTTAGCAATAAACTCCTCATCAAAGATTCCAGGAAGAGGTTTCATACTTTCCAGTAGAGGTCGCAGTTTTCTCTTCAAATCTGGCTCCAAAATCTGGGCTCGATCCATAGCTTCTGCCAAATTGTAACTAGAAATATCCCAACCACCTAGAACGATGTCCTTTGGCTCAACAAGTGGCAATAGACTCTTAAATGGAACAAAAACATCTGTTCCATCGCTAGTTATTCCCAGTCTAAGTGTTCCATGCTGAGATAGAGAGCCAAAAAGATTGGGCTCCTCCATGCCTTTACAAGTTTCCCAACATATGCCTTCTCTATTGGCAACAATTCCTGCAGTAACTGTGGATCCATTATTACCTCCCCAACCAACTTGCATTATCCCCAACTTGCTAGGTTTTAGTTTGGTGCAAAACTCATAAAGCAGTTCCTTGGGTGTAGCCTGCAGGCTTCCGTCCGGAAGAGTCTGAACCAGAGTCCTTTGTAACTTTAGACTGGATCGCACTTCATTCTCCAAATAAGAAACATGAGAACCAGAAACTTTGCAATTTTTCTTTCTCGTTACTGTAGAAATGTTATGGTGCGAAAGAGCTCTCCACGCATCGTTATCCGTCATTGCCAACCTAAAAATGCGACTTCTCTCTGTATGTCTATTAGACAATCAAGCAGTTCACTTTATTACTTCAAGTTGTGCAATTGATTCAATTCTTTAACACATTCTTCAAGTTCAGAATAGCTTACATCATTCACAAAAATACAGGAACCGATACCATTTAACAAAGGCAACCTTTGTTTTCCATTTCGGTGTTCTAAGGCGTCCTCTAAACCTCTCCATAATACTTGCGGAACACAGAGAGCATCTATAGTTGGCAATCCCAACTTTTTCATAGTATAAAAAATACGATCACGTTCTTCACTTGAGATAAGTTTTCGCTTGTACGACAAAACAACACAAAAAAATCCGTCGATATTCACCGCCTCTCCATGAAGTAAAGGAGGTTCTGCTTCCATCTCAATAATCTGCAAATCACATACTCAATATGAGAAGAATGCTCTTCTAATATAGAAGAAAGCATTACCTTACTAAAAGTATGGCCAAAATCAGTACTTCTTTCCAACTTATACTCCCATAGATTGGGACCCAATTCTTCCAACATAAATTGTACTGAAAGTTCAATAACTCGATCCGCAATATCACTTAGTCGACCTTGGAATCCTTCTATTATCAACTGTTGTCCATATTGTTCTAATAATGCAAAAAGTTCGGAAGAGCAAACGAGTGCTAACTTCATTATTTCTCCCAAACCATTAATAATATTTCGACGATCTTGAGTAGCTACAAATCTCTTATCGAGAAATGCAGCACAAGGCGCATAAAAAGCACCCATTCGATTCTTCAATCTTCCAAGTTCACTTGAGACATAATCAACTCCAGTTTTTACTCCAACTGAGGCATCTACGATGGCCAAAAGAGTAGTTGGAACGCGAATATAAGGAACGCCTCTCCTAAATAAAAAGTCAAAAATAAACAACATAAACGGCAACCGTTCAACTACCGATAACAACTAGCAGCAAAGCCAACAATATCCAATACCACACCACCTCCAATAGCTAAGATGGGTTCTCTTCTATGCAAGCCGTACTTACAAAGTTCAGATAGTACTTTATCGACGGCCTCAAAAACTTTGTTCTCCTCTCCACCAGGTATTACAACAATGTGAGTTTCCACTCGATGGGCCTTGAAATATTGTAATATTTCGTGACCATAAAGTTGCTGAACTTTTTCATCAACAACGATAAATCTCCTTCGACATTCCCTATCTGGCAAATATCGAGTGGCCAAAGTATCGTTGGCAGGATTCAATATATCGCTATGGACTTCCACTGTGTACTCAACCGGTAGCTCAAAATAATTGGTCCACGCTTTCTGACAATGCCCAAAGGCTGGTTTCACAAAAACATTATGAGGAGCTCTATTCAAAGGAATACCGCGTCCGTTGAAACTTATTTGGGACGAAGTCCTGCTTGTATCCATTCAACGGCAATGCTCCGACGATGACTCAAGTCCCACAACTTATTCTTCCATGGGAGAGAATCCATTGGCTTTTCGAGTTGGTTGACGATCCTTTTGGACTATGAAATTTCGACCGCTGAGCAAGCTACAGAAGACTCTTGCCCAGTATAGGAAACCAGAAATATTGTTTCGTCCAATCTCGAAAGCAACTGTCAGTTTTGATCCGTTCGATAGCAACTCTGCTTCGGCGAGGTAATTGAGTTTCTACTCGCGGAGACTTTGTTGACTTGGGTCACTTAGGGAATTTTTGTTCCATTTGAGATCACGCAAAGTTGAGAAGCATCTGCCAAACTTGGTAACTGAAATAACTATATATGAGAAAGGAGAAAGTCCCAATGTCAAGTTGGACTACGGTTAGTATTGTTCAAACTTGCCTTTTGAAATTTTCTTATGTCACCTAGTGGATGGTACTCAACAGCATTTGGTCACAAGTTCTATGTCGCTATCTGATATTATTACTGCCATTGAGCAAGAGTCCAGATGGAAGGGAGAAAGTATTAAAACTCCAAGTCAGTTGATTATGGAAAGGAGAAAGCGTTCTACAAGTTCCTAAGAGATGAAAGTATTCGATTCCTTATGGAATGATGTTCAGTGTAAAGCAAGTTGAAAACATTTTATTCAAAAAATACTAGACAGTAATACATCTGAACCACCGAAAGTAACCAAGGAACCCAAATAAACCACATAAAAGGTCCCAATACAGCAACTGTGAAAACTTCCAAAAGGCCAGTAACTGTTGAAGCCTCGAATTGCGTGCTTCAGAAAAACTTGACATAATTTTCGTAGTATTCACAGCCAGTTCCACAGCAATAAACCAAGTAAAGAAGGAAACTGACTTGAGGGGTGTCAACCACATTGTCCCAGAGTCAAGTTGAACTTTGGAAACATTTGTCGTTGCACACAATGTTACAGCAAATAAGACACCCATAAATATAAAAGATACATGACGAAACAAGTTGTCAACTCTGGACGAACTCAACGTTCCGACTGCATGCGAAACACGCCGAATGATAGAAAAACGGTCGAGTGCATTTTGCCCCCTGGAAGTATGAGAAACAGCCAACGAACTGCTTTGAGTAGGAAACTTGTTCAGTTCCCAAGACAGTGTAGATTTGCCAGGAAGTGGGTCTTTCGCGTCTTGCTGAATTGCTTTTTTCGAAGTAGACAATTCAAACAAGTTTTCTTTGTCTTCCAAAGAGGTTCTAGGAAAAGTCTCCCTTTCAACACTATGTATGTTGTTGTCTTCATTAAAATGGGAAGAACCGCTAGCTACTTTAAGACGCTGTGAGCTACTGTTAAGAATCCTACGTCTTCGTTCTGCTGCCTTTTCTGTGGTGCTCATCCAATTCTGTAATGGAAAATATCGTCAATGAATGGAATCCAAATGATGTTTTTCATATATCTATTGTTGCAAACCAAATTTCACAAACTCACAATACCTAAAACACACAAGATCTGCTTTGCTATAGACAAATGAAAATGTAAGAATGCAGATAAGTCAACTAAGATCTCCAACGGATGCCTTGACTAGTTTCCGAAAACGATGACTAGCTGTATTCGTATATACAATTTCTCCTTCACTTTCACAACTATGAAAAATATCTTCTTCTTCTCTCATGGCACGTTCGGAAGCTTCTTGTTCACTTAAACCTTTCTTTATCAATTCCTTGTAAAACACATCCAAAGTGGACTGTCTGGTTTTCCAACGAATACGACTGTTCTGAACGGCTTTCACCGTTGGACGTGAACCTTTGAATACTTTAGGGTTGTTATCCTCTTGTAGTGATCCTATTTCTGAAGCAGGCCTCTTACAATCCTTCGAAACGCCGCTATCGTTCAAACAAGTCGAATCGGGGTCCTTCTTCACATCCTGATCTGTTGCTTTCGTTTCTATAACTGTTGTGTTTCCATTCTCAGAATCTGAAGGCTTGTTTAACAAGCGACGTAGTCTTTCCCGTAGAACCTAATGAGAAAAACTAAGACTCCAAAAAAGAGCCAATATCTTTCCTACTTTGGCAAGTGTTTCCAAATCGTAACCGCTCCACTTCGAATTACCCCCTGATCAACAAAGCAGAGGAAATAAATACGCTTTTAAAGACTTCACTTCTGCCGATAACTTACCTCGCATTTCCTCTCTTTGCCATCGTCGTATATCTTCCTCTGAGCGAACAACAACTAAGAAAATCATCAAAACCAAACAAACAATGTGGGGAAACGAGGTTCCTACTTGCGTCTTCTCCGTGAGCAAACGGGCAAGCATCACCTTTAGGGCATATACCGTATTTTCCAAAATAGTCCTTGCACAGTTGTTGGTTTTCGTTTGTACCAGAGCCTTGGACTTGTTCACTGCCTTGTTCTGGTGTATTCATATATATATGTTTCACGGGTAACAACTGTCACCTCTTAATCAGGTGAAAAGTTCCCAATGGGAAAGTTCAACATGCTGGTCCATGATCAGGTTTCAGGTTCTCTCTCTCTCTCCATTTGGAATATCTGAATTGAGCAACTTTGAAAGATTCCTCTTTCCGAAAAAAAAATACAAGAAAAAGACAAACTTTTCAAGCATTTTTCTTCCTCTACTCCTTGATTCAAATTCAACGTGTGCATTAGATCCAATAGTTCCATTTTATTTTCTTATGAAGCCTTCAGTCCGATACCTCGCCTTACTTGTCTTCACTGTTACTCTATTTTGTATTTATTACGATGTCCTTTATGAGAGAATACATTATCATTTTCTCTACAGAAAACTGGGTTGGTGATATCTTAAGTACAGCACAGCATAGAGATAACTGTTCTTTCCAAGGGGGTTCTCTAAAGGACATTAAGAGCGTTCACCTATTTCACAACCAACTCACCAACTTTGTCAATCAGATTGCACCCAATGAGTTGGAGGGAAACTCTGCTGATTCTCGACTACAGACGGAGTGGTATTACTTCATAGCAAGAGCGCTTGTTCATAGAGGACATGCGAGAATCTGTGAAATTGGCTTTAATGCAGGTCATGCAGCTGTTACTTGGTTAAGTGCATTGCCTAATTCAACCTATATTGGCTTCGATAATGGATTTCACAATTATACTCAACGTTGTGTAGATTATCTCAAGCGATACTTTGGTGAACAACGAATCGACATATATTATGGTTCATCAGATACAACTGTTTGGGAGTACGCCAATCAGCATCCTTGGACAAGTTGTGATATTTTCCATGTGGATGGTCAACATTATGGCGAGCTTCCCTTTCAAGATATTGCGAATGCGAAAAGACTAGTAGCGTCTGGTTCTTTGATCATTGTCGACGACGCTGTGTTAAGTGGACCTTGTGAGAGGCACGGTTCGTTTTGTTATAATCCTACTCAAGCCTGGAAGCAACTAAACGCAAGTGGATTGATGTCAACTGCGGAGTGTATTCGTTTGGAACTTCCGTGGCGAGGATTTTGTTTCGGTATTGTCGGTAGTCTAACCAGTTCATGACTACGTAAAGCAGCAAACACACAAGTTTTTATTTGCAGAGACAATCCCTTTATAGAAAGTGTCCATATCAGTAAAAAAAATTCATTGAGAAGTCACTCTTTCAACTTTGGTTTCCGTTTGTTCTTTGGCTTTGGCTGCGGCTTGTTTCTGGCGCATAATTTCAGCATCCCTAAATATTTTAAAAGTTGAGTGTACTACTTATTGAACGTTACCTTACCGCTCCTTTTTCAACACAAGGTTTTCCTTTTCCTTACTAGTGCTATGCTTTTTATGCTTTTCCGCCCTTTTTTGAGCTCGTTGTCGATCCACCTCACGTTGGTTGCCTCCTACTTTTTGCTTCAGTAAAACAAGCAAAAACTCTATTTTACGGTCATTGGCACTTGCTCGTCATATTCAAGTTAGTGTTACGACAATTCAAGTGTTCAGTAACGACAAGATCCTTTCCAACCAACCCACCACCCAATGCAATTACGTAGGACACTATTCGTGTCGATTATTGTATATCAAAACAGAATGTTGTTGAAAGGCAAGTTTAGAGAAGATACCGATGCATTCTCCTCTCAATGTATAGTGATTGGGCTAATAAAGCACTTGAATATTTACGGACTCAAACTGTTCAACCACTGTACCTTGAAACTGATGGGTTGTTGTTCTCCATCAGGGGCTCGTTGACCATAGTCTCCAATGGTATGCTTTGCTTCAACAGCAATGGGAGGTGCTCCAGTTAAACCAGAAACCATCTAACAACAGCGAAACTCAGTGACTGCCAATTCATCAAGGAAACAAAATACATACCATTTGCATAGCAATATCTTCACAATTCTTGTGTTCACGAATCCACTGGAGTACTCTTCTATCAAAGGCACAAAAGTACCAAAACAAATATTCACTTCTCATAAACTCTATTTTGGTAAGCATAATGGAATATCTTCATTCTCAATGAGATGCATAAACATGTATAAGCCCATATATCTTACTTGTTGTGGGTCGAATCCATAGGAATATGAGTCACATATTCATATTCATGGTCATGAGTCTTGAGAAATACGTAAATATTTCTTTCATTCCCATTATCCTATTTTCCTTACATTTCTATGTGCTCGAGGGAAGAAGCCAACTAGTGAGTCTGAAGAATGGTTCCATATCTGAAAAGCATAATAAATATCCTCATGATGAACAAACATATCATCATCGCAGATCAATACAGCCTAATGAAAGATATGCTTTTTCAACACCTGACTAATTTCTTTCATCTTACTTGCCTTGGTTTCTATTCCTTCTAATGGCAAGAATCTGTTGTTGAGAGAATCAAATGGCATGGGTATTACAAATGTTTTGTTCTCATCCAATCCAGCAAACAACTCTTCGGAAGGCTTTGGAACTTTATTCAGTTCACGAATATAAAAATAGAGCGATTCATACTTGCTTCTCTGGATTATGCCATAATATAAATATACGATGCACCCAAGGATTTTCTTGATAATGCTTCACAAGCCTTTGAACCAACTGTTCTCTATTAAAAGTGGACAGCAAAACGGTGAAGCGATCCTGAATAGGGTATCGTTGAGGCTTTGGTCAAAATTACTTTCAGCAAGTAACGTCATAGACTACGATATCCATCCACTTGCCTTATGGAACTCTACAAATTGCTGATTACATATATCGGTTTGAAAGTCGAGATTCTCAAGGGTCTCATTATTTTGATCCGTTATCAACTAAATATCCCAATCAACGCTGCATTCAACCATTCCAAGAACATTGAGCTACCTTTCTATATATATAAGCTACTTGTGCATCTAACCATGACAAGTTTTTCAGTTGTTGTGAATAAAACATATTCCAGTGTTTGGGATATTGCTGAACCACCAAAGCCTATTGAACCTCTCAAACTTGCGTTTCTCACTTTGTACTCCTATCAACACCAACCTGCACAACACATCCTTCGATAGTATATCGACTAACATTGTCCATCTATGAGAGACGACTAGTCGTTTCAACATGAGAATGCTATTCGTTCGACTTACCTCCAAAGTAGTAGTTGCTAGTGAATGTATCCATCTATGATACAGCAAGTCTATGAAACTATTTGCGATAAGCTTTTGAAATACCTCAAATGGCCATCATGCGTATTGACTAGTGCAGAATAGCTAGAGTCAAAGTCGATACTCCGGGTAGAAGACTAATAAAGTAGCCATCAACATATTCTCGCATCTATCATTCATTACAAAACTTACTTCTGCTACAAGTTGTGGTGCTTTTCGAATCTTTTGTACCAAAGAAACGGGTGAATGTAGAAGAACAACATTTTCAACTAGTTTCCATTACATAAAAATTGAAACGAATTATTAGGCAATCCCAACCATTCCATATCCAAATCTCTTCTACTGCATGTCTCGATACGCTTGTCAAGCTTTCTTCAAGTCTTCGACAAGCAGGTAAAGTGTTGTTCCATATCTTCTACACATGATAATGCGAACCGATAGAAATAGTTATATTCGTGTTCATCTTACCCAATCGTTGCAATCTATATTTACTATGCGACTCCAACTCTTATCTTCTTCCTTTTGTTCACTAGAAAACAAGCCGTCGAGTTGGTTTCGTAGTTGGTTATCTACAAGTAAAAACAAATTGTCTTCGTCCTTATACTACAAGTGTTGTTGTGAGTATTTACAACCACGAGAAATAAATATACCTTGTTCCATATAGCTAGTGAGGCATTCATATACTCCGATTGACAAACAGGTACTCCAACCACCACTCCTCTTTTACCGATACCTTATACCACAATTGAGAAATGACCAAGTTGATCCTGTACTTGTTTTACCGCGAAATGGACAAATGAGAGAAAACATAGTGTTATTACCACCGATATTTGTTTCGTTGGGTCTTCCTAAGATAGTGCTTCCAATTATAAATAACTGAAACAACAACAAGGATGCAATGGACTACAACTCTAAGTAAATAGATATTGTGTGTTATATATCTTACGGTTACAGCCAATAGGAGAACTCTTCGAGAACACCAGCTCCTCCACGTGTCGATATTCCATTTCATCTTTTCGTCATGGCCAAAAGCTGTGCACCCAATCGCTCACACAATAAATAAAGAATTCTACGATTGGAGATATCCATAAAGACGAACCATTTTATATAAATACAAGATGAACACTTGCGTCTTAAAAATATGAAACATGCTACTGGACTACCATCTAGTCTTGTATTAGCATGCTCATGCTTATTCTCTCTCTCTCTCTCTCTCTCTCTCTCTCTCTATATATATATATATATATATATATATATGAAAGTATTTCTAGGTGTACAGATAAACTACTAATCCATCTCAAAACCATCCTCCAATTGTGACTCACTATCTTCCTGTTCTATTCCATTTTCCCAATCAGTATCTGAATCATCACAAAAACCGCCACCGTCTTCCAGTAGAGACATATCATCGGAACTTAATACGCGACGAATTCCCGGTTGATTGCTATGAGGTGAGCGATGGGCATTTGCCCAAGCACAAACTCTTCGAAATAGTATAGAAAGGTCATCACGAAGACGTTCAAACTTCCCGGGTATCCTTCGAACCTTTTTTTCATCCAAATAAAGCTCTCTGTTGATCTCAATTTGAATACTATGACGTCCTTGACGAGGATTTCCATACATTCTCAAAATGGCTGCTCCTGCATACGGTTCATTCAATGATATGCGATATCCCAAGTCTTGTAAAGTATCAACAACAACTGAAGTAAACTCTGGGCCAGCACTCTTTCCTCTCAAGTTACCAACTACCATATCCGGTCTACGAGTACCTTCCGTATCAGGAGTCATTTTATTTCCTTTGGATTTCATGGAATGAAAATCAATATGAAAAACAGTTCCAAACTCCTGAAACGTGTTCTCTAACTGTCTTTGAAGTTCTCGATGATACGCTCTATAGTAATGTTCCAAACGATATTGCACTTCCGCAACACTTAATTTACGTTGATAAACACGAACACCAGGAACTACATATTTTCGTAATAACCCGAGACCTTTCTTTGTCTTTTCTGAAACTGCAAGAGTTTCGGGCCACTCTCCATCTACAAGTTCCACATCAATATCATTCGGAAAACGATTCACATCTACCGCAATAATTGAGTTCACTATATCATTAATGTCTTTACATCTATACCTATATAGCATCGTGGAAACAGTGCATACAAAACGATAGCACCCGAGTCCACAGCACCTAAAATCAACTCATCGACATAAGCATCTTCTCCCCAGCGAAGTTTACTAATAGGAGTAGCTGACCCAAAATCTGCTGGATAATATCTTCCTGAATGTGGACTGTCCATAACGACAGGCGCTCTTCTCGACGAGTGTGGGTAATAAACTTCATACACAGGCAACTTGTCGTCTGTGCCTATGGCAACCTCACTTGTGGAAGTTGTAGACGTTTTAGGGGACACTGTTTTCAAAGAATGGAAGAGAAAACCTTGACTGACTGGTGCTGAGCGACTAAGTTCTACGTGCTTGCCAACAAAACTTTCCACCTCCTTGGTGTGTTTTTCGGCAGACGAGCGCTTTCCACGTGCAACTTCCAAGTTCTGATCATGACCTTTAGCACGAAATATACTGTTGGGAAAGATATGGTCTTTGCTTTCTTCCAACTTTGACATATCTCCAAAGAGGCCCAATACAACCACCAGAAGAAGAAAACTTGGCAAGGATGTCCAATCGAAAATAGTGGTGGACTGCATTCTGCATGGACAGGAACCTTCTTGTTCTATCTTTATTCTTTGAAACATCGACACCATTTTACAAAAAACCTTGTTCAGTTGATAACAAGTATTATATATATATGGAGTGTATCACAAGTATCAAAAAGCACCCGCATCTAGAGCAATAAGGGAGCCAATACAAGCCAAACACATTGCACAGTCAATACAAGTTTGAATTTCTTGCAAACGTAACTGTCTCTCTTGGAAATATGCACTTGATAAAGGCTCAAAGTCAGTTTCTTCAATGAGAGCACACAACTTACTTTTGTTGTCTAGTCACTGGGTCATCTAATATTTGGGTAGCCCGAACTTGACCAGGATGAGCATAATATCCACCAGGTTGCGCGTATACTGGAGGTGGTGCTTGAACGTTGCTATAAGGTTGAGAAGACCCGTCGTTCCCGTAAGTAGCATAGTCGTCACCAGTGTATCTTATTTCCAAATAAAGGTCTCCTTGGGAACGCCAAGAGCCATCCTTTTGTTTGAATAAAACAGGATACCAACCTATTCCAAGCCCATAGAACGTTGCATAACCAACCCAGCCAAAAAATACTCACCCAGTTGTGAGCCATCCCCAAAAACTTGGTTGAGAGGTACTTCTGCTCTTCCAGCATTTTCTTTAGAGACATTGCGGTCTACATATACGAAAGCAGTTAAATTGGAGGTATCTGGCGTTACTTGAATAGGAAACTCCATGGCATTCCACACTATTTCTGAACCAGTCCCTTTTACACTCTCAGTTCTAAAAAAGTCTTGTTGCGGAGAAGAGACAACTACATAAGCGCCCTAAAAAGAAAAAGAATACAGAAAAACTTGAATGAAACTATTCTTACTTCCGAGTTGGTTGGAACCGGAATATTCTGCGCTCGAACGACTACAAATGAACTTTGTTAGCATTGTCGGAACATATAGAAACAGGTCGACTTTCTCTTGTCAAAAGTGAATACTTACCGCTTACCAATAGTTTCTTTCTCATATCACTCTTGAGGAAGACAACCCAAGTGCCCAATATCACCCACCCACTGATAGAGAGTTCTCATCTACTTTTGTGTTCCATGTGCTATGTTTATGTTTCTCATAGATCTCATTCTTTATCTCTTTATATCTATTGGTAATTATTGTTGAGGAAGTTTATACTGTTCAATAATACGACGAGCATATTCTGGAACATGGCGTTGTAAAATATTTGGAAACTTTCGTTTCATGTATAGATAATTGCGAGTAAAGTGAGAGTCGATAGAAAACCGAGCATATTCCAATCCCTTGGGTCCCAACTTGTCTATAACAACTCCTAAAAGTTGAGCTATCCACATAGGCAATGTCATTCCTTTCTCATAAGCGGGAATGCTATTTTGTACGGCTTGGAAACGATTTCCAGAGGAAGACAAAGGCATCGTCTCTATTTGAGAACTTACTAAATCCAACATTTCCTTTCCAATGTTGTTACGAACAACTATCCACTGCCATCCAAAAGGTGCTCCCATATAACCAACTACTAAATCTGCCAGCGAATTGACATAATCGAAACAAGATAAACAAGAAGGTGCAAATATATCTTTCAATTGATTTGTCTTTAAACCAAAAAAAGGTACTGTTTCTGTCCATTGCTTCCCGGAACCGCCCACTACTCTATCATCATGTTTAAAGTGGACTCTGAAATCTTGCATAAACTCATAATGAACTACTGTATCAGGACTAGAGGAAGTTGTCCTTAGAAACTTGTCCAAACCTTTTCTTGTCACATTGTCTACACAAGGAGTACCCAACACATATAACTTCTCCAATCCCAGTTTGGATTGTACACTTCTCAAAGCCTCCACCTGACAACCCACACCAATGACGCCTATTCGAGTAAAACCAGACGCTTCTACTGTATCAAGAACTGAAAGATTAGGTGACAAAGTGGGTTTATTGACTCTCGAAGCATATATCTCCTCAGGTGTTGTTGCAAGAATAGGTTTGGGCTTAAAACGATCGGTCTCATCATTCTTGACACATACAATACCTTGAACTTTTCCAGTTTCAAGTAGTCTTGTGGCAATACTAGTAACAATACCACTCCACTGTGCACCTGGCAACGGTTGCTTTCTTCTAGCTGCTAACATAGTGAGATGAACCCCAAAATAGAGTTGGTCTTCTATTTCCAAAGCTCTCGATTTTCCATGCACTGTATATTCCAGTTCACTGATGTGTTGATTTAAAAATGCACAACTATCCTTAACGTAATGAATGAAGCGAGTGTCACAAAGACCGCAGTGAGAACACAAAGACTTTGCAGGATACTGACGCGTATCATACTTTCCTCCCAAACCACCATAGTTCTTTAAAAGTCGGTGTGGATATAGTTGTTGTTCTTTCTGATGAGATGAACTTCCAACTGTGCAACTTACGCGAGCTTTCCTGTTTCCCCAAGTTGAGGGATACACTAGACTAGGAACAACAGAGTGACCTAACCAGAAACAGAGACTTTGTCTAACACATGTATACGAGAGTCGTTTTTTGTTGACTAGACTATGCTTTGAACTCGATAACCAGACCACAAATCCTGTGGGTGGTTGCATCTCACAATATCAGCCAATTTGGGAGTGGAGGAGAGATGATCGCAGGTCTTGCGAATATTTTCTTTGTGCATCATCAACTTTTTTCCTTGCAACAAGAACACATCTTGGTATAGAAACAGTAACTTTCACTATATAGATACAAGTAGTTCCATTCACAATCTTCTTGTCTACTGTCTTGTTTCATTCTATAGCTGAGAATAGAGCAAATTGGAACATAGTTGAAAGACTGCAATGAGAAATTGCACAAGATCTATGATCCGAGTCAATGAAGTGTAGAGAGAGGACTTTGACATTCATACACTTGATTCGGTCATTTTCAACTGCATTGTTTGTTATTATTGTCTCTCATCATATTCTAGTATATTGATAAAGTAAGTTTGGATAATATTGATTTGTACTCTGTCTTTTTACTAGTCAAACCTCCTTAATGGCTCTTTTGCAGAATATCACAGCCAGCTCCAATTTAGATTCCCTCTGTTTCCGTTGATTCTTATCGGGAGAGGAGTTGTTTTCCTCAAGTGGACAGAATATGAGCACCTTTTATCAAAACCCTCCAGTCAAAATAGGAAGTTATATCCTTGGCAAAACTTTAGGTGTGGGGTCCTTTGGAAAAGTCAAGTTGGCAGAACACGAACAAACTGTTAGTAGTATCCAACGTTGAAAAGAATAGAAGCTCTAATTGACTCGTGAACAGGGCAAAAAAGTGGCGGTAAAGATATTGAACCGGCAAAAGATAAAGTCTCTTGGAATGGATGAAAAAGTGCAGCGAGAAATAAAGATTCTCAAATTGTTCAATCACCCGCATGTCGTTCGCTTATATGAAGTGATTGATACTCCAACCGATATTTTCGTGGTAACAGAATATATCAGTGGAGGAGAGCTTTTCGACTTTATTGTGGAAAGAGGACGATTGAGTGAAGATGAAGCTCGTAAATTCTTTCAACAGGTATGGCAGTTTGGAGTGGGTCGCTCCATCGTAGATTGACCGTTGTAGATTATTTCTGGTATTGAATACTGTCATCGTCATATGGTTGTTCATCGTGACTTGAAACCAGAAAATCTGCTTCTAGACTCCAATATGCACGTGAAAATAGCAGATTTCGGACTATCGAACATTATGAAGGATGGGCAGTTTTTAAAGACGAGTTGTGGTTCTCCCAATTATGCAGCACCTGAAGTCATATCAGGAAAGCTCTATGCAGGTCCAGAGGTGAGGAATTTTCCCGTGATTGCTCTAATTTTGTTTGTATACGTACAACTCATGATGGAATACAAATAGGTAGATATTTGGAGTTGCGGAGTGATTGTGTATGCCTTGCTTTGTGGTTCGTTGCCTTTTGATGATGAAAATATTCCCAACCTCTTTAAGAAAATAAGAGGTGGCATTTATATTCTTCCTTCATACCTTTCTGAGCATTCACGTGATATTATTTCCAGAATGTTAATAACCGACCCATTAAGACGTATCACAGTTGAAGAGATTCGAAGACATCCTTGGTTTGTGACCAAACTTCCACGATACATAGCTCTTGGACCCCAAAGTATTCACCAGTTGCTGAATATTGATGAGAGAGTTTTAAAACTCGTTGAGGATCGTACTGGTTATTCTAGAGAGAAAGTGATTAGTTCTTTGAAAAAGGGCAAACGCAACTGTTATGCCGTAGCCTATCAGTTATTAAAAGACTCCATTGTGAAAATGGATATTTCTGAAGAGATGGAAGCAGCTATTTCGGAAACTTCTCTTCAAGCAATTCAAACTATGAATCACAAAGAAGAGGATATTTTTTATCGCCATTTGTATCGTAAAATAGATTCCAATCAGTAAGTCTTATTTTGGTCTTCATTGGACTAACTAAACCGATTTCAGTTATTCGTTGGGAATACGTATGAAAAACTCGAATGCTTCGGAAACGATGATCAAGCTATATCGCGTACTTCATTCCAATCATTGGAAATGGAAAAGTTTTGGACAATATCATGTAAGCATAGAATGCTTTGTTGGATTGGTTCAATTATGTTTTTATGGCTGATTCTTCTGTGTTTAGATAAAAGTGGTTACTATTCCAGTTTCCAATCACTTTGCTTATGTGAAAATGAGTATTCAAGTGTATAAAGATGTGGATGGATACCTTGTGGATATTCAAGTAAGTGTGATAGGAGTTGTTGTCCCAACTTGTAAGTCACAATGATTAGAAACTGCACGGAAATGTATTGTTATTTTTAGAAAGTTGTGATATGTTGTTGAAGCAGCTCGTTGGTTGGTGATGATTTTGAAAACTTTTCTTTTGAATGGTTTCACTTTTGGAGTGTATTGTTGAATTGTATGGGTGATTGTAAATATCTTTTGACTCACCCAAAGCCATTCATGGCCACATCTCGAGTTCATTTGAAAAATAAATAGAAACGGTGACCCAAAGGAGGGAATACGAGAGTTGTTCAAACGATGCAAAATGAAACAACGACACTTGTTTCCACTCCCGTAAAGTTGTCATTCCTACGTCTTCCTTCTATATTTAGGAGATCCAAGTCTACTCCTGAAGCAGTGTTGAAGAAACCCCCATCCTTTCAAGAGGAAAAGAATACAACAACGATAAAGGATGTCTTCCCAGTAACTCGATACGCTACTACCCATCATACTTTAAAGAAACAACATGTAAAGAAGGAAAGTTCAATTCAAGAAACAACAACAACAACAGTGACCACAGTACCTAAACGCAGGTCTCCTAGAAAGAAGAAAATTGATACTTCCTTTCGAGGACTTTTGCGGAATGACAACCAAAGTAACAGTTGGACAGAAGACAAAGTATATTTGGAACATAACTCACCCACTCGTACAACTACGGTAGAAGAAGGAGTTGCTACTGCCGCTGCAGCAAAGTTGTTATTGGAAGCCTCACAAAGAATGCAAGATCAAGAAACTGTTGATAGTGGATGGACGAGTCATACTTGTTGTGTAACAGATTCGTTGTCTAATACAAACAATCCATCGGAACCATTGTTATCAAATACGAAGTGTGAAAAGACTGGTTCCTCTCGAGTGGTCTCAGCTACGGATACAGTTGAATACATTCATCAGATTCTGAAGCGTGAAGAAGATATTTGTAGATGGCAGCAAGTAATGTTGAACTTTCTTGTAAGTAAAACGAATACCACAAAGGCAGAGACTTTGGACCTTACGGATGAGAATGATGAACAACAACAAGAGCCCTGGGAACAATTGTTACAAGAACAAAAAAGGCAACTTTCTATTGTAAAAGAACTGATAGAAATGGCCAACCTTGAGTTGCCAACAACTGATGGTGTGGTGGATAGTAAGAACTCAGAAAATCTAGAGTAGAGTTTATTTTGTCCGTTGAAAGCATGTTTGAATAAATGGCATATCTAGAATGAAACACAAGTTGCCAAGTTATGAACAAACTGCACCATTTCAATTCTTTCAAGTTTGTATATCTTATTTCATCACATTTGAGCATCTTTTCTTCTTTGCTTTTGTTATTCTATCGTGTTGATCCTATTCTTCGATTCTTCCCTCTCATCCTTTTCCGTCTTCTTCCATCACACATCATCTGTTGGTTGGTCGGACTTGAAGAAAACTTGAAGTTGTGGTTGAGTGGTATAAAATGAATACAATATATAGAAATCATGATTGACAAAGAAGACTTGACGTTTTATAAAAAGACCCATCTAGGAACTTGTGGTAGGGAGCGAAAGACAGCATGGAACATTATTTACTTTATCTAGTCATAGTTGGTGGTGGTGGTTATTTGGGTCAAAAGTTACTGGACAAGTTGTATCAATTGAGGCATTTCGAACTAGTAGATGGATTGATAGTGATAGATATTCAGCAGTTGTCCGAGAGTGACCAACGAAGATATGAAGGAGTGGACTTTTTAAACTGTGCAGTTGGTGCAGGTCAACTCAAGAAATGGGGTGGTAGGCTGGTTCATATTCTTATATTCTCTCATATGTTATTATTGATGGATAGATGAGTATTGGAGAAAGATACGGCAAGGAACTGTATTTTTTGTAGCCTCATGTGCCTCGACTGAACTCCATTTTGCAAGAGCATACAAGACTAACGTCCAAGGAGTGGAAGAGATGCTATGTATTGCGCAGTTGTATGGTGCCAGAGCATTCGTTCTTACCAGTACACATAATGTGGTATTTGATGGTACCCGTGAAATAGTGAATGGAGACGAGTCTATTCCCACAGTCGACCGATTTATGGATGTCTATACACAAACCAAGTCAGAATCGGAAAGATTGGTCGGTGACTTTTTATTTTCTTGGGACTCGTAGTATTGACCTGCATATATATATATATATATAGACATTAGGAATGAATGGTGTATGTAGACTCCATACTTGTGCTTTGCGTCCTGGAGGTATTTATGGTCCAGGAGAAAAGGTACATTTTGAAAGAATTCGAAAATTGGCCAAAGTTGGATTGCTTTATATTTTGATTTCTCCCGTTCCTGAGAAGAATATGGTATGTATTGCCATAAAAGTTGAATGAATGTCGTATTCAATCATATTGAGGACTTTGTTCATGTGGATAATTTGGTGGATGCACACATTTTAGCAGCACAACAGTTGCAAGTAGAAGCTATCGATCCCCATGTTCCTAAAACAACTTCTGGCGCTGCCTTTTTTATTTCCGAAAATGATCCCCAATGTCTACAAACTTTTTATATTCCTGCGTTATTAGCATCAGGTATATCACCTCCACTATTTACTTTATACATATCCAGAAAGTGGATTTATCCTTTAGCAAAATGGACACAATGGATAGCAAAGTGTTTCAATGTGAAACCTATTTTGATGCCTATGGAGTTGATGAAGTCTACTATGGTACACACTTTTGTAAGTGAAAAAGCAAAGAAAGCATTTGGGTATGTTCCAAGAAAGTCTATTCAAGTGGGTGTTGAAGAATGGTGTCGATATGAACAAAGTCGTTGTCGAACCAATGACAGTAAGAATAGAATGAACGCTATATGGATCTTGTTGTTATTGTTCTTTTGGATTTTATTGGTGTTGTTTCGACACTTGTAGAGATGAAAATAGAGTGTCGTTTGCATAAAGGATAATGAGAAAGATTGCTGTGATTATCCAAAAGTATTCAGTTTATAAGTAGTCATATCTTTGGTATCGGTGCCTTTTGAAAACCTCTTTCAACTATACTCGGCGTCAACAAGCCTTTGGGTAGTATATATATTTATCCCACTTGACACAAAACTTCAAGAAAGCGAGTTCATTGGTCACTTGGTGGCAACATTCTCCCTAGGATAGAGCCAAGCTTCTCCTAATCGTCTTCCCACAACAATTCCTAAACCAGTCATAAGACCTGATATGAGAGGAAATATCACGACATCTCTTATTCTCTTCGCCGTTTCCTTCCAAGGTTGCAACTTGGCTTTTACAGTGTGACAAGAACAAGAGCCTTCACAGTAGCAAACTCCTCCTTGCAAACATGGACATTCCGTACAATCGACTTGATTGCTTTCACTAGATGAACTCGTCTGATGATCTTTTTGCATAGAATCGCGACCTGTTCACACTAGTCTATGGTTGGAGAGAATACTGTCCAAAATGCCCCCTCACCACGACAAATAGGTAAGTGTGATGATCTTCATCCTTGTTTTTATCCACAACATGAAAAGATGTCTCTTCATGTATAGTTGACGGATAAGACATATGGCTTCCCAACAACTCATCGTTTTCATCCATCACAACTATCGTCTTTTATCACAAAAACAAAAACAACACACAACTCGTTGTCACAAACATATGCTCTTCCACTATAATTGACCACAAGCCGTGATCTTCACTTCCTTCTTAGGTGCTCCACTTTGTGTTCCTACAGCTTCCATATTCTTCACAATATCCGTTCCCTCCACGACCTTTCCAAATACCACATGTTTGCCATCCAACCAAGGTGTCTTTACTACAGTAATAAAGAACTGACTTCCATTGGTATTCGGGCCTGCGTTCGCCATAGACAATAAAAATGGTTCTCCATGTTTCAACTTGAAGTTTTCATCCTCAAACTTGGTACCATAGATGCTCTTGCCTCCCGTTCCATCACCGCGAGTAAAATCTCCGCCTTGGCACATAAATTGAGGAATGATTCTACGTATTGATGAGAAAGATCACGATAAATAGGTAACGATGACATACCTGTGAAACTTGGAATCTTTGTATCCAAACCCTTTTTCACCGGTGCACAAGGCACGGAAATTTTCCGCTGTTTTTGGAACAACATCCGAAAATAACTAGCAACATGAGGAGATGATTGGGATAATCGATAGTATAGTCGTACCTCAAATACAACTCTTCCAGCAGGTTGTCCACCAATAGCAATATCAAAGAAACACTTTGGACGAGACATGTCTCCAACGAGGAATTCAATTTCTCAATCGGTCACTCCCTCAACAAGTCAACATGTTACACACTCTCAACTTCCTACCAAAACGACAACACTTCCTAATAGGAATCATGAGAATTTTATTTGTTTTGTACACTATCTAAGCATATCAATTGCCTTCTTGTCCAAACTCTTTCGTAAACTTGATATGTAGTGCAATGTCTTCTTGACTCACGCTGGGTCTCGTATTGGCAATAACTTTATCAAAATCATACTTGGAAACATTCGGCACCCAAAGATCGTCGGCCTTGATATCCATAAGAGTTAGAGATTCGGCTTCAGGATCACCGGGACTACAGGGTGTATAGTAGACCTTTAAGGATTTATCAGTATCACTCTTCGGTTTCCTAACTTTCTTAAAAGTTTGCGCATTCTGACATGTACGAACAGGTTGCATAATGGCATCACGAACCAACACAGCAATGTCCGAACCCGAATATCCCTCCGTTAACATTGCCAATTCATGAAAATCCTCCGACTTCAACTCATGTGGTGTATTTCCAATATGTATTTGAAACATTCTTTCACGTGCTTGAACATTTGGAAGAGGAATGTATATGCGTCGTTCAAATCTTCTCCGTATCGCACTGTCTAACGAGAAAGGAATGTTGGTTGCACCTAAAACCAAAACACCATCTGAATCATTGCTTACACCTTGCATTTGAACAAGGAACTCTGTTTTTATCCGCCTAGCACTTTCACTCTCGGAATCGTTCCTAGAACTACAAAGGGAATCTATCTCATCTATAAAGATAATGGAAGGCTGGTTCTCCCTTGCCAGCGAAAATAATTGACGTACCAAACGTTCACTTTCACCCATCCATTTACTAACCAAATCTGCTGAAGATACACTAAAGAAATGTGCATCAGCTTCTGTTGCTACAGCCTTTGCTAAATAGGATTTCCCAGTACCAGGTGGACCATACAATAGAATACCTCTCCAAGGTTTTCTTTTACCAGTAAATAACTGAGGAAACCTCAACGGAAGAATAACTGCTTCTTTTAACGCATCTTTTGCACTATCAAGCCCTGCTACGTCGTCCCATCTAACATTTGGTTTCTCTCTTACAATAGCGCTCTCGATGGCACCTCGAAGTCGTTTTTCTTCTTCTTGAGAGGCATCATTGTTGTTTCCATTCCCTTGGGAAGAGGACCGCCTCCTCTCTGTTGTTGCACCAACAGCTGCCCCGTTCCCTGTTCTTCCATTGGAGTCCACTACTCTCTCTCTTGGTTCGTGCAACACCTTTTTTATTTCCTCGGCTCTACTCATATACTCCTCCACTTTGGCACGAATGATGTGCTTAGTTTTCGTGTTCTTCTCATATTTCAAAGCCGTTAAAAAGTACTCAATGGCTCTTAAATAACCACGATATGCTTCTTCATATTTTTCAAACGAGTCTGTTTCCAAAGCCTCTCTATCTGCAGTTATAGCTTTCTTTGCGTGTTCCATCCCCGACTCGACAAAGTTGGTTTCCGTCATATTGTTTGCAACGAGTACCCTTTTCTATAACTTGCAACTCAAAGGATGGTCATCACAACTTGATGGTCAACTTTTCCCAAAGAAAAAAAAGAGTTGGCGCACTCATTTGAAAAATGTGGGAAGAAAAAAGCCCAACTGCCTGTGGGGGAAAGTTGGTTTCCTTTGCCTATTTGTCAGCTTTTCAATGCTACGCAATCTAACATAGATGGAGGGTCTCTACCAAAAAACTCATCGTTTTTATTTTTTTTAGGCAGTGATCATGAGATTCATGCAACTCTTTTTCCTACGGAGGACCTTTATAACTGTCTCCATCATTCGTTATCCTGTTGCGAGAGATGGGAAATGGGATTCCCCTACTGACGTGTCTAGAGTTGTTGAAACGTTGTCTTAAAAACACACGTCAACGCACCAACAGAATATTTTGTACCCACGTACTGCAGCGTACTCAAAATATGGTGTTTGGTACTATTGCCAAGTAGCGTTGTCATGTCCAGCCCACCTTGTACAGAGTCTCTGGTGCTTCAACGTGTTCGAGCACTAGGCGGAGATGAAACCAACCACAACAGTGGCAAAGATCAAAGACAGGAGAGTTTCCAAGACCCTAGTGTCCAACAAAGTTTCGAAGCTAAAAAAAGTAAGCATAACTTGTCCTTTGCTTTCACACTCACACACATTGTCTTGCAGGTATTTTTATGAAACCCAGCGGTAACAAAAGTGAGGACCAAAGCTGTACTACCAACAGCAACGTCGATAGCCCTACTGTCCGTCAGCGCTTGGCAGCATTGAACAAAGCAACAGAGCAACAAGAAACCAGCGAGACCTGTGGTAACATGGGTAGTGTTAAAGCTAGATTGAGTGCTTTTGGTAATCAGCAACCTTCAAGGGAAGGTAGGTTACTCGCATTATGTTTTATCTCCAACTGAAATACTTGACACTTTCAAGATGGTAAGAATCTCAAGGATATATCGTCAAGTATTCGGGTATTCGAGTCCAAAAGCCAAGCTGACTCAGTCAGTGATAAAAGTGTAGTAAATGTTGTAAAGAAAACGTTGGAACAAAAGATCCAAGAACCAACGAAGGGCTCTAATGTATCGAAAAGGATCCAAGAACTGTCTGGAAAGAAGCAAACTGAGCCTTCACAAGTTCGACAGTTGGCGTCCAGATTGGAAACCAAACAGAAAACAGAAACAGAGAAACCAGTTCATTCTACTTTGACAAAGTTGAAAGAGAAGTTTGAGGCGAGTGGTTCAAAGTTGGCAGCAAATCAATATTCGAAGCAAGCAGCTCAAAGTGGTTATGTGATGGAAACTAGCAAATTGTTTGGAGGAGCAACAGTGTTTAAATTTTCTGGTGTATCCAAATCGTCAAACGAAAGCGAGAAGAATGCGGATGATATTGACTCCAAAAGTGGTTGTTCTAATGTTCAGTCAAAAGTGATGTTTTATATCAAGTTTCAGGAACAAAGAAAAGATGAAACTTTTTCTCCAAGGAGCGGTTCACAAAGTGCAGAAGCCAATAGTCAAAGATTTTCATCGGTTGCTGAACTTCGGGCATTGTTTGGAACATCTGGTAAGCCAGAACTTGAGAAACTCTCCAAAAAGAATCGTCAAGTAGATGCCTCCCCCAAAAATACTGACGAAGAAAAGACTCGAAAGAATCAGAACGATGACAACGAAGAAGAAGGTGATGTTATGTTGGAGCAGGCATTATGTCGCCGTATTCTTGGAAAGGAAGTTCGGAGAGCGCTTAAGAACCTACTTGCACAACAACGATTGGATGCATTGAAGTGCCAAGCTACAGAGAAAGATATTGAAGGGCGTGAGGTGAAACCTTTGATCGATGAGTTCCAACAAAGAAGAATGGATGATAGTGAACATGTTGGAGTGTTTACCAATCGAATGAGAAAGGGCAGAATTTCGACGTCACCTGAGATGGATACTTTAGAAACTAGCGAAAGCAACATTACTGAAAAAGTAAGTGTTTTTAATTCTTTGATATTAATTCATATATGTTGTCAAGACAACGAATGAAATGGAGGATACGAATATTGTAAAATTGGAGCCAGATGTTTTGGAAAAGGACGAATCAGAGCAGGATGAGTCCTGCGAACAGTGTAATACGGATTTCGAGAAGAATGATCTTGGCGACGATGAATCTAATGAAGAAGGCTGTGATTATGGTTCCTACGAAATTGTAATTGATCCTGAATTTGTAAGAAGACGTATTGAAGAGTTGCAAGCATGCGGTGAAGATGAAAGTGATAGTGATGATGATGATGATGATGATGAGCCTGTTCTTATTAAGACGAGGTCGGGAAGAATTGTAGTGGATACCTCGCAGTATCAAAAGATAAGTGTCAGAATGGCTATGAGGATTGCTTTTTAATCGAGTGCTGCTCTAATCATGTCGTATGGGGAAAATAAATATACGCACTGAATATTTTGTTAAACATTTGTCTTGAGCGCAGATCGATATATTTAAAGAAATCAGCACTATATGTTGGAGACCAACATGCGCTAAAAGGAACTTGACAATTTCCCGCGTCTTGACTGGGACATTCAAATTTGAATTTATTGGAGTGTCCATTGCGTCTCCTCTCTTCTTCATGGGTGCTTGTCTTTCTATTGAAGATAAAAGTCCCCAGCCATCCAAAAAAGTTACTAGAGGAAACCAAAACTACTCGAAAGGAGCCAAAAAGAGAACAACCCATCGTGCTCCATCGTATAAGACAAAGGCTGTTCCTTATGGACAACGAACTCGTACTCAACCAGACCAACTTTCTAAGACGGTTCTAGCCAACGATAACTCTCATAGACTTTTATCGACTCCCACTACTAGAAGATCTACATCAAAGCCAAAGGTTGCTTATGCTGCAAAGGATAACACTCCTGTTCTTCGTGAAGTCAATCGTGGCTCTAATCTTTTACAGCATTCAACTCATCAGAGCTTTGAAGACTCCAAAGCAAAGAGTTCAAATGACGCATTTCAAGAAATAAAACAACCTGCAGAACAACAACAGCAACTACATGATACGGAGCAAACTTCTTCATTGGCTACCCCATGGGTATCTGGCAGTCTTGTACAACAACGCATGAGTCAATTGTTTCAAAGCAATTTGCTTCGAACGGAACACCAACAGAACAATGAGAATATAAGTTGGAGCGGACTTGTCAAGCAGCGACAAAGCATATTTCAAAACAATAATCATTCTCTTTCAGAAACAGTGCTCAAGAAAGATACCAAGCCGATAGAAAAGGGCAAAGATTCTGACAACATGAAGAAAAACCCTTCTATGAAAGAAAACGCAACTCCATTCATGGAGTCAAAGGATCAGCCGGTCGTGGATTCTTATCCTTTTAAAGAGACGGTAGATACATCAACTGAGTGGAAGCAAGAAACGGAAACTCCCAGCCAGCAATATGGTCCCCATCACTCTCACAGGCTTCCCCGAAAGAAAATAGAAGAAACTTGGCCTGAAATGCGTGATCAAGAGACCTTAGACATTGAGAAATGGAGAAATAGAAGAACCAGACGAATGGTGCGTAACTCTGTTTTAATGGAAGAACAAGAAGACCCCGAACAAGCTGCTGCACGAAGTATGCGTGGAAGTGTTTTACGTGCTCATTCTTCCATGAAGTTTCAATTTTAATAAAAATTGGATTTCTTCAGTGGATGATCAAGTGTGACTTTTTTCCCAAAACCAACTGAAAGAGAACAACGTTTATGGCACAAGATAGTACGACTCATGCAGTTGATGACTTGGCTCATCTCTCATGGAGGGATAATTGGTTTTTGGCAAACTTCCCTTTGACATCAGACACAGTTTTAGACTATTTTTCTGGGTCTCCTTTTTATGATCCTTCTTGCAACAATGAGCAGATTCGAATGCAGGGACTCGATCCTTCAGTGTTATATAACATGGTAGGAACAGAATATGTGGTAACGAATCAACAAGAACCAGTCTTTTTCATAGTCGAAAAGGTTCACAGATACAACAAAGAGGAAACCAAGACGCTACAAATATTCTATATTTTGGAAGGAACCGTATATCAATCGCCTTCTCTCCGAAGTTTACTATTGTCAAGGTTGTCGGAGAGTTTTTTTCATATATCTGGAAGTTTTGAATCTTTACAGCAATCCTCATTGTTTAGCAAAGTATCTAGTGATCTATTGGTGAACAGCGATGGTATAGAGGAGCAAAGCAGAGTAGAAAACTCGGAGAAAGTGACCAAATACTTTCAAGAAGAACCCAAAGGAGTGGAAGCATCTATCATTGACCGTATTCTGTTCTCCCTGTAGTCTTGGATTCTTCAAGTCACCAAGTGAATATCCGAGCTTGTGTTTGTTTATGTATATATATTTGTGTTTCAAGACGAAAGTTTTTTGTACCATTTGAATAGAGCATAAAATGATTTCAGCGCAAGTTTGAAAAGAGCACATTGGGAAAAGGAATTGAAGCGCGCGCCGTTGGTTTGTTGTGTTGGTCACGCCGACTCGAATGGTAAAGCATAACTTTTGTTTTCTCAAGTTCTATTCTCATTCTTGGAAACCAAGGCTTCTCATTTTCAAGCAGGGGCTCAAACAGACGGTACAAACGTTCCCACCTTTAAAATCATCCTGGTAGGAGATGGAGGCGTTGGTAAAACAACTTTTGTGAAGAGACACCTTTCCGGAGAATTTGAAAAGAAGTACATCGCTACAGTAGGTGTCGAAGTACATCCTCTTAAATTTCATACCAACAGAGGTCCCATTGTTTTCAATGTTTGGGATACTGCCGGCCAAGAAAAGTTTGGAGGTTTGAGGGATGGCTACTAGTAAGTTTTCTTTGTTGAGAATCTTGAGTTGTCCCATAACCGAACCCTATTTAGTATTCAAGGACAAGGTGCCATTATCATGTTTGACGTTACTTCTAGAATTACCTACAAGAATGTTGCCAATTGGCACCGAGATTTGGTTCGAGTATGTGAAAATATTCCCATCGTACTCGTTGGGAACAAGGTAGATGTGAAGGATAGAAAGGTTAAAGCGAAGCAGATTACTTTTCATAGAAAAAAGAATCTCCAATACTACGATATTTCTGCAAAGAGCAACTATAACTTTGAGAAACCATTCCTATGGCTTGCTCGAAAGTTGGTTGGTGATCCCAATTTGGTATTTGTAGAAGCACCAGCGCTTGCTCCGGCAGAAGTTCATATTGACGATACTTACAAAGCTCAAATGGAAGCAGAGTTACAACAAGCTCAGAATGTAGCCTTACCTGATGAAGATGACGACATGTAACACAAAGAATGTGAAGGAAGGAAGAGTGGTAGAGGGAGACCCACGTTTGTTGGATGTCGTATAAACAATAAACTGCGATTCGCAATGATTCCTTTGAGAATGTTTGTTGAGAGTTGCAAGTTATCTCCAACCACTGTGCGACGTGGCAAGTGTTTGTACAAATATTGGAACAATGTTTCCAAAAGTGTTGTTCACATTGAGTTTGGTTTACGTTGTTTTGGGTATTTAAAGAATCGAAAGGGATGGAGGAACAACTTGTTGCATATGTCATATCCCAGTACAAGTACGAAACGGGATGAAAACTATCATTTTCCTTGTTTTCAACCATCTAAAAAGGGTATTCTATTTACTTTGTTGTTAACCAGTGCAGTATTCTTCATCAAGTATAAGCTCTCCACTCACAGACTCCGTTCCATGCGGTTATTCTATTCTTTGTTATTTGCTTGTTGTGCTTTTGGAGTTTCTTGGTTAGTGTCAGCGAATATGTCATATTGTCAGTCGTTACAATCACCTGAAGCAATAGTTGATTCCACAAGTCAATTTATTCCAGTGAAAGGTGCAGTCATTCATTTCCAACAATATATTCCAGTGAACAAAGTATCGAAAGATGGGACTTGGGGAATGATACTTCTTCACGGTTTTGGTTCTTGGTTATACACATATCATATGTTTTGGAGATTTTGTGTGAAGGAGTTGGATTGTACTTTTCTTGCGTTTGATCGTCCTGCGTTTGGTTTCTCGTCGAGACCCAGAGATAAGAAATACTATTCTCAGAGTTTTGCTATTTATCTCGTTGGTTTTTTCATGGATCGATTATCTCAGTTGGGCATATCTAAGCACGTTATTGTTGGACACAGTATGGGAGGTCTTACAGCGGCATTGGCAGCTTTGAAGTATCGACATGGTGTAAGAGCATTGGTTCTTATTGCAGCCGCTATTCCGACCGTGAAAAGCAAAGGGTCAGTGGAAGAAGAGTTCAGTGGGCGGTTGGATAGAAAAGTCCTATTGGCTGTTCTTCATGGGATGCGGTTATTTGTGGTCCATGTGTGGATAAGGCTGTTGGTTGGTTTCGTATCTTTCGTGATTCAACCCTTGATGTATGTTTCACTTTCTTTATTGGTTTCTCAAGAAATGTTTTGGAGAAGAGGTCTCTCAGTTGCTTGGTATTCGATAGAGAAGTTGACGGACAAAGTCATTGAACAATATCGTCTTCCCACTTTAGTCAAACATTGGCAACGAGGATTGATTGACTTTGTTGTTGCCAATAGAAACAAAACTCCCTTTTATCCAACTTCAGTGTCTATGGATGAACAGAAGAACATAGTTGATCAGTTATCGAAAAGTAATATTCCTATACTACTTATTCATGGAAAAGAAGATCGTGTGATACCTTTGAAGCGTTCCTTGGAATTGGCAGCCAACCTTCCTCAGGCACGACTCGTTGTGATTCCTCAATGTGGACATGTTCCACAAGAAGAACAACCACAACGAGTATGGGATGTGATAAGGGAGTTTTTATATTCAAGTGAGGAGATTTGAACATCACCATTGAAATCATCCATTGTGGGCAATTACCTGGAAGCTTGAGTATAGAACCATTCGATATCAACTATACTTACCCAATATGGATTGGGTCGATATAATATAGGGGGTCCATCTAAACACTCAAATTGTCGATGATTACTATTCCATTCCTAAAATATATATTTCGCTCTCGTTGGTATACATCTCCTTTTTATATCTTTGGTTTCACTTACATATCTTGTCACCGATAACACTTTCCATTCATTTGTGTCATCAATAGGATTGTCCATAGCCATTCCCATCTTCACTTCATAAAATCCAGCCTTCTTTTGTGGCTTGTTTCCCAAATAACTTGTACTGCCACAACAAAGAAATCGTACCATACGACCATTCATAAGCACACTCTGCATATAATGTTCGTGATCATGTCCACACAAGTAAGCCAATGGAGGTTGTCTACAAAAAACTTGATACAGTTCGTGCACATCCTTTAAACTACGACCAAAACTATCCGATATGCTCCCATCTATATTCAGTACTGGATAATGTCCAACTACTATACAACGAGAAGAGTCCAATCGTTCCAGTAACATTTCCAATCTTTCCAATTGTGGTGCAGAATTCTCTCCAAACGACCACTTACTGGGTCTGGCCTAAACAATATATAAATGGATTCTAAGCAAATAATCATTCAGAGATAAAAAGAAATAACCAACTTGATCCAACGCAATAACTTTCAAACCAAAACCTGCATCATAGACTCTAGGCCATGGAGTTTCTGTTTCTATCAGCTACAAAATCTCTTTCGAATCTTTCTCTGTTCCTTACCTTGTGTCACTTTCCATTTCCCATTTTCCCAAACATCTCCTCCTTTCATATATTCGCCAAAATATTGTTCCATCAAATATTCACTATTCTTAGTATACCGATCGTGATTACCTGCAATCATAATATTAGGATATTTCTCCAACATGGGAGATAATATGGACTTTGCTATTTCAAATTCGGCTGGCAGACCCAACCCTGTTAAATCCCCTATAAAACGTTATTCCGATCATACTGTCAAAATAGCTCAAAAGACAAACCAGAAAATATACATAGGTCAGGTTGTAGAGTGTCTATTTGGCTGACCATTGTAGGAACCAACTCTGCCGCACGGAAATCCTAACCACCATTTTCACAACTGCATATAGATAATCAACAAAACAACTCTTACGTGTCTTCTTCCTTTTACATAGAGATGAGCCAAACCCAACAACTGTTTCCACGTAGGTAAAAGAGTAGGCTATTTAAATATATATATGTCACTGTTCAGTACCTACACATGGCCTATTGATTACGCAATACAAACCAACTGCAACACATGAAAATGGACATCTGTCCAGTGTATCAGTCGAAAAACTTTCATTTCACAAGGTTGTTCACTTTGGGCCGTTGTGTGTCCTGTGGAAGAGTGGTGGTTCGATGTTTCCGTCATTCTAACGAATAACAACTCCCTCTTGGGTCGTCTCACAAAATTCCCAAAGACGGGTTGCTTTGTTGTCAAAAACTGTGTTGTTATTTTTGGGTGAAGCTGCGTCTGTCTAAGTTTCTATCAGTACACTATTCAAGAGGGACTAGAGAAACACAACCTGTTGTTCTTGAAACAGTTATTGGAGGTTGCTATGAAACACAAAGAGTAACTAATAGGCAACGTATGTATATCATGCATATGTTTGTGCGCGTCAATCTCAAGCAACCGAAAATAAAAGTCACCCCAAATTCTTTGAATCTTTGAGAAACTTTATAAAAGCAAATCCAAAAGGAGAGGATCGTCCATCACTTGACCTTTTTGGAACTCGTTTTGGTTGAACTATCGGAATTTTCATCGATATAGGAATCTTTTCCTACTCCATTACTAGACACTGATAGGGCTTTGTTCTTTTTCTGAGGAGGATTCTGGCCACCACTTTGACTGCTACCAAATCCCATTACTTTCGATGGCTTACCCGTCTCCTGACTCTTCTTCAACTTTCCTTGTGATAACATTTCCTTGTATTTCTGACCAGCTGGTGTATACTTGCTACGAATCAGCACAGTTTGCAAGGTCGATACAATATTGTTGGTAACCCAATAAAGTGTCAATCCACTAGAAACATTCAATGAAAACCAACCCACAAGAAAAGGCAGAAACTTTAATATCCCGTTGGCTCGTTTTTGCGGATCATCTTCTTCTTGACCGCTACTTGAAGAAGGGCTCAAAATACTCTGTGAAATAAACTGCGAAACTACCAATATTGTAGGAAGTATCAAGTAACAAATGGCATCGTGCCATCCAATAGGTGGTGCACCATCTCGAAAAGGAAATAACCAAGTATCCAAGCCCTGCCCTACTCGACTCACAGGACCATCTAAACTAGGAACAAAGAAAAAACCTTCCTATTATGCAAAATAACATGAAAATTCAGCTTCCAACCAACAAATGACATTCGAGCGGCTTACATGAATTTGATCCGTGCTAGCCAGATTTAACAAGGCCCTATATAACGCTATCCATACAGGAATTTGCACCAACACAGGAAGACAGCCTGCTAAAGGATTGATATTCGATTCCTTGTACAACTTGGCAGTTTCCATATTCAACAACTGTGGATTGTCCTTGTATAGCGCTTGCAACTCTTTTACTTTTGGCTGCATTGCTTGCATCGACAACGTAGACTCCATCTGCTTATAGTTCAACGGAAAAGTAACTAGCTTCACTAGAATAGTGAATAAAATGATGGAAAAGCCCCAAGCATAAGGTAACCCTGCACCTATTTCAACACATTAAAAAAGGAAAAATACACAAAATACAAGAAACACACCTTCAAGATAACTATGAAACATGGTCACCGCAGTTTGGATAACATTGACAAAAGAATCAAAAAGACCAGGATTCTTTGCTACTTCAGCACTTGCAGACGTAGCCTGGTCGGTTGCCTCCGCTACTAGAGTTTGTAACTGTGTTGTAAAACGACTACCCAAAAGAAATGAAGGATCAGAGGGTAGAATACTTTGGAAGGCAGTAATAATGGAAGGGTCTAAAAGACTCGAAACCAATACCAGTGAACTAGTTCTAGAACTAGTTCGTTGACGAATTGAACGGCAACTGGAGGTTTTCAACAGACGTTTCCCATTAAACATTCCTCGAGTTGAAAGAAACCAAATAACACCTCGACCCTTTTCCAGCGAACACTGTTGACATGACTTGGAATATACACGCGGTTTTGCTGATAACCCATACGACACAAAACACAGATCGCTCACTTCCGCCTTCGTCAACATGAGAATCTAATTAACAGTTAACCCTCCAACCATTCACTGCATTACGAACGATTTCGCCTGACTACTGGAGTCTGCAGCAAACAAGTTTTACTAAATATTCGAGATTATATTCCAATTTGAAACAATTTACACCCGAGTTATTTGTCAAAGAGTGAGTTCCTCCTAAACTACAAAAGATTTCGAATAGAGTTCAAATCTGGAGACTGACTACGAAGCTAAACTATCTTAAAGGATCTCAAGTAACTACTCACCAAGTGCCCTTCTAAAGTAATACAAGACCCACGTACAACATAACCAAATTTAAAAGAAACTTTCAAACTTTTTAAAATAAATAGGAATATATGTATACGTATATAAGTTTGATACACGAATCCCTCCACTGTACCACATTTCAAAATAATAGCCATTATTGTCATCAATATGAATGGTCGTAACTCACGCAGTAGAAATCAAAAACTTGCAGAAAAACACAAAGTATATGCGCAGAATCAAATTTACAGAAGAAAATTTATAATAGCAAAAAGAAAAGTTCGTAATGATCACAAAAATGCAATGAACTTGTCGAAGAAGATCACCCAGAATTCTCTAGGCCAACAGTAAGAAGAAACTATAAATGTAGGAATGCATCAACCTTAAAAAAGTGGGTAGTGCAAGACACTATCAAGAAAACAGGAAATATCATCAAGCCAAAAAAAGACAATAATGTACTATTCCAATTTCCAATAATGCCAATTTAAAGAGAACAATCAATGTTGAACATTTTTTCCATCCATTATGGTCTACATAAGAAATATAATTAAAACTGAGCGTTAAATATTTTTCAAAAAAATTATTTCTCGTTTAAAGTTCTCTATTTTTTTTCAGTGTAGCCAAATTACTCCAAATTATTTATTATGGAATTAATCCTTTGAATTATGAAATAATTCTTAATTTGAATCGAAATGATTATTGAATACGGCTTATTGCTATTGTTAAAAAAAAAGCTTTAGTTTTTTAATATATAACTATTCTATATTGTAAATAATAATAGTCTGGATGACAGTATTGGCATCCCCTGAATATAAACAAGTGAGTAATGTTCGTGATTGGCTAAAATTCAACTGACTACGGCGTGACTGAGGCTGTTGAATTATTTTTAGATTGGCCGTTGGCGTGCTTGTCGTCTCTGGGAGTTCTTGTCAGATTGTTTCTTGTAGTATTATGTCTAAAGGGAAGGTAGTTTTAGCTTATTCCGGTGGTTTAGATACTTCCGTTATTTTAAAGTGGCTTCAAGAGGAAGGGTACTCTGTGATATGTTTCATCGCGGATGTTGGCCAAGATGAAGACTTCAATGCTGCGAAGGAACGTGCTCTTAGTTTGGGTGCTGAGCGAGTGTATGTGGAAGATCTGAAGCGTGTATTTGTGACGGATTACATATTTCCTGCGATCAAAGCAAACGCCATTTATGAAAGTCGATATCTACTGGGCACTTCGTTAGCTCGTCCTTGTATTGCGAAACGCCAAGTGGAGATTGCAGAGCAGGAGGGAGCACTATTTGTTGCTCATGGTGCTACTGGTAAAGGAAATGATCAAGTTCGTTTTGAACTAACCTATTATGCTTTGAATCCGTCGATCCAAGTCATTGCTCCTTGGAGAGAACCTCGCTTTTTTCATCGATTCAGTGGTCGCACTGATTTACTGAACTATGCTCGTCAGAAAGGGATTAGTATGCCTTCTGGAGAGAAGCCTCCGTATTCCATGGACGAGAATTTGATGCATATCAGTTACGAAAGTGGTGATTTAGAAGATCCTCGCAGTCCTGGCAGTGAGTCGATGTACAAGAAGACTGGGCGCTTGGAGGAATGGGCGCCGGAACCGGAAGTTATTCGGATTCACTTTCGAGATGGCACGCCCGTTGCTGTGGAGAACAAGAAAGGCGAAAGGGAGGAAGATGCGCTGCAGCTATTTCTATATTTGAACCGAGTTGCCTGCCGCCATGGCATAGGGCGCGTGGATATTGTCGAGAATCGATTCGTGGGTATCAAAAGTAGAGGCATTTATGAGACCCCTGGTGCAACTATTTTGCGCTGCGCACATTTAGATATTGAAGGGATTGCAATGGATCGAGAAGTGTTACGATTGAGGGACATGCTGTCTCCCAAGTTTTCAGAAATACTGTATTACGGGTTTTGGTTTTCACCAGAAATGGATTTCTTATTGGCTGCGATGAACAAAGCACAAGAGTTGGTGGACGGGTGGGTGGACGTGCTGTGTTACAAAGGAAATTGCATGGCGGTTGCTAGGGAGTCGCCGACATCGTTGTACAGCGACAAGTTGGCGAGCATGGAGGAAGTAGAGAGCTACAATCCGACAGACGCCGGAGGTTTTATCCGCATCAACGCCATAAGGTTGCGCGCGCACCGCGAAATTCTGAAAAAAGTGGATCCGGAACGCTTAAAGAAATACGACATCAAAGGAGTGACGTATTGAATAAATTGGGGCTTGATGACGAGCCGCTTGGAAATTTACGGAAATAAGAAAACCTTCAAGTAAGTCGCGTCGTCGAAATGTGTGCAACCGCTCACCGTTTATTTGCAACGCTCACAGTTTCCCAGAAAAAGTGGTGTCCAATGTTTTGCGCTCCCCCTATTTTCGGTCACTGTACCAACTCAAGACATTCAACCAAGTAGGTAAGATGAAAACCACGCAACCCCAAGTTACTGAGCTATGTGTATCCAGTGGACGAGATATACAATCAGGTGTCTTATTTGGAACCTTGGGTGGCAGGCAAAGGTGTCGGTACCCCTTCTTCAGCGTTTTGTTTGCTGTACAAGCTGTTTACGTTGAAACTTTCGGTGAAACAAATTCGCGCGCTGTTGAGACATAAAGACTCACCTTATATAAGAGCATTGGGGTTTATGTATCTAAGGTTTGGAGTAGACCCGAGAGAACTTTGGTCCTGGTTTGAACCTTATTTACAGGATGAAGAGCCAATTGTGTTGAAATACAACTCACAACCCACTAGCATTGGAAAGTTTGTGAGAGACTTGCTGTCCAAACCCAAGTTTTTTGACGTCGTGTTGCCTAGAATTCCGGTCACTGTGCAAAGAGAAATGGAAAAGCAGTTGAATGAAAGGTTTCCTGAAGATTCGAAAATAGTGAAGAAACGAAAAAGAGAAGATACTCCGTTGAAGGAACCGACAACAGAAAATGAGACAGAAGCGAAGGAAGCTTTGGTGCGTCTTCCTCATTGCGAGACGGACACAAGCAAAGTCAAGTCAAGTCTCGAGTCCAGTTTATATTGGGAAGATTTGAAAAAGCGATATGGTGATACGAGTGGTACACTTGAAACGCAATGGACAACACAACAAGATACTGAAACGCGCACCACACGACTACCCACCGCTGTTAAGAATTACTTGCAAACATATTGAAGAGAGATATAAATGTGTGGCCAAGAGTTTTCATGTTGGTTTATCCAAAACCAAAGCCTTCTCCACCTTCACGTATGGCAGTCAATAGACGTTCCTTTAGCTTTTCATAACTATCATATTCTGGCAAGTCCAAGTGATTAAAGCAAGTATGACTCGAAGGCAATCGAAGAGAGTCTCCGGGGACTCGATGAATTTGTAATCTTTGCGGACCATCCATTCCCTGTAAAGCTCCAAAACCTTCCAAAGGAACTTTACTTGTTCCGGTTATGAACATAATCAGTCTTGCATGGTCTTCCTTACTCATCTCCGATACTGCTTGCCAGAACCACTGTATTTGTGGACTCGATGCAGTATACCCTGAATACTCAATATTTGCCTTCAAGTCTGCAATATCGATATCCGGTAACCCACTCATTAACAATTCGAGCTCTATTTCATTAAACACTCGAATGTCTTCCTGTGCAATGAGTTCATGAAAGCCTTCCAAAAAGGCATTGATTTGATGTTGTATAGATCTCGTCATTCGTAAATCAGTGACCAGCTTCACATATTCTACTTTGTTTTCTTCTGTTACTGGAATATTTCTTCCATTGGGTACCAAGTCCACCACTTTGGTCGTGCCGAATTCGTCAATATCTGCACTCATTGTGAGGTCCAACAATCCAGTAATATCATTTTCTAATATCCATTGCAATGACTTGTAATAATCGGGGTCCAATGCTTCGAGGTCATGATAGTTGGGTTTGATACCCAACATATGTTTATAAAACGAACGAGTAAAGTACGCATCTAAGATTTGACCATCGAAGATTGCCTTTCCAATGATTCTTCCAACGAATTTGAAGAAACCCAAATGGTCTTCATTCACATAGGATAAAGGGTTCGGTTGAAAAGTGGAACTCTTTCCAGCCGATTTGATAAACAAAGCATAATTGAGATCGAATATCTTCCTAGCCAAAATGGTATACCATTCTCTGGTCACACCACCCGCATCGATGCCTTCTTCTCCTACAAACTGAACATGAAGTTGACCTTTCATTTCTTCTGGTGTTCGAAGCCTCAATTGATGATAACTGTCTTCGAACACTTGTTCACGCCTCACGTGAATACGAATCGAAGAACGATTGGAAGAATACTTTCTCCTCAAAAGACTTCGAAAGTAGGCTTTTTTGTTATCAAAGTCAATAAATTGGGGAAATTGAAGTGCTGCTCGAAAGCTTCTTTCAAGTAACATGGGCTTGGTTCGAAGAATTCCATTGAATGACTCTTGATGCTGTTCAAGAAACTTCATCAATTCGACTTCAGCTGAACGCTTCTTTCCATCATGCAAGTCGAGAGCAGATGAGGTTGCCTCTCCTTTATCTTCCTTCACATCATCGTGTGCAACAAGGAAAGTTTCCATGACTGGCCAAATACGAGCTAAAGAAGGTTGTAAATTGTGACGTCCTGAACGATTCTCTCTCAAAGTCTTTACAACTTCCAACAAATTGTTCTTTTGTTGTTTTGTAGCGAGTTTTTGAGACCATCCATCCGAAAAAGATCCTTCCAAATACTTGAGCATATCACTCAATGCATCCCACAGAGGCTTCAATTCTCTCAACAAATGTACTTTTGCTTCTTCCGCTCTTTTGCCTGTCTCTTGTTCCTCTTTGAGTTGACGGAGCAGACTTGAAAAGCTACGAACTATTCGTACCAGCTGCAATTCTTCAGTGCTTCTGGAATCTGCAAAGTCTTCCAAAATATCATCTATTTTCTTGTCTTGCTGCAATCGTCTTTCTATGTTACTTACTGTTTGTCTCAAGCGACTCGTCACCATTTTTCCCAATTCACAAGTTGCTACTGATAGTGTATCCAATGCAATCATTTGGTTGGTTTTCGACCACTTACATAATACTTCGATGATGATGAAGACTCGATGAAACATCTTTTCTGTAAATGTATCGGGTGGAAACAATTGTATCAACTGAGACATGACTTGTGGACTGACAGAAAAGTCCAGACTTGACAAGTAATCAGTGACAGTGTCGGTTACCTTATCTCCACTAGAACTGCTATGTGCTGCAGCTTCTCGACTTGTGTCTTCCACTGTCCTCGTTGATCTATCCGAGTCTTCCGAAGTCGTGTCACTTTCAGTCAAAGGGGTTTGATCCAATTTCTTCGAACCCAACATAAATGGAGCATGATAGATAACGGTATTCAGTAAGGATACCAAGTTTTGAGCCAACGTTATATTCTCTTGAAAGAAAGGATGGGTCAACAGATTCACCAAACCTACAAAGACGGGTTGAGAAGAGGAGGATTCCTTTCCACAACACTGAAGAAAGCAGGAAGCCATTCTATCATCTCTACTAACCAGTCCCGTCAATAAGTCCAATACTAGCTTTGTATAATACACCGGGTCCGATTGCATCTTTTGTCGTATATCCGGAGCCAAATATTGTTCAGGATTCTCATTCCCATCTTGCATGATGAGATGAGGTGACAGAATAGAGAAAAGAATCCTTGAAAGTCTTTGACGAATATCTCGATGCGAACTTGAGCTAACTATAACGTAAAATAGTTTTTGTTTCATTTCTGAATTCGACCTTAAAAACAGATTGACCAAAGCATATAAAGCATCCACAGAAAAGACTGGATATCCTTCTCTGGGATCCTCTACAGTGGAATCACCTTTTGCAAGTGCAATCAACAAACCTCCTCGATGTTCTCTATAGCGGCTAGTATTTGAAGAATGTTGTGCGCCTGCAATGCCAGCAGAAGTAAGTTCTTCCAAAGAGGACATATGTCTTCCACGTCGGAAAGATCTCTCACGAACCATACGGGCTTCTGCAACCATAGAAGGTGGTAAGGTAGATAGAAAGACTTCATCTGCAGTAGCAAGTATTTCTTCACGAAGTGCAGGAGACAAAGTAGCCAAAAAGGAAGCATTATCAAGATCACTTCCATTGGAGATTCCTTCCGCTGCTGATTCTGCACCTAGATCTTGTTCTCTTTCTCTTCGGCGTCTATATTCTGCTTCTTGTTCCACCACTTCACGTCGAATCTCGGGAGGCAACGCTGCTAGAAATTCTTCATTCAATGAGGAAACATTTTCATCCATACTTTGGGTTTCATTCGATGTATTTCTAGTAGCCAATTGTGAAATATGAGAGGCTAAAATTTCTGCACGTTCATCTTCCGGAAGTGCTGCAAGGAACGTTGGATCAATGCCCGTATTCCGAATAGCTGCCTCAATAATAGCAGGATCTTCATTTGCAGGTGCATCAACAGACAAACCACCTGGAAGCTGAGGAGTACTCGATGAATCCCTTCGATTCGATATCTCACAACTGCCATCTTCTTCTCTCGGTCGTTCCTCTAAAGTCTCAGTTACTAGTCCTTCCATTTCATGGGTTCTGTTAGGATCCGATGGAGAAGCAACCAAAGTTTCGTCTTCTGTCAAAGAATTCATATTTTCGTCTTCATTGAGTGGCTCCATCGATCCGATATACTCTTCTTCCATTGCTGTATGATACTCTTGACTATCCACGGCTTCAGCTTTGGAGTCATCTTCCTTCACATGCTCTGATGACTTTTCTCCTGAAGAAGCATTTTCTCTGATATGAAAAAGCTCTCGAAGGATAGTAAATGCATTGGTACAGAAGGACTTGGTTAATCCAATAGGTGGTACTTCAACATCAGGTAAATCCTCACTCACTCCGTTCCCAAACGAATCAGTGAACCATCTTGAACGAATCCCATTTCCAAATTTACGATCACTGTTTGTAGAATCTTTTCTATTGGAACGATGGAGACCAAGGAAGTTGACAGGGTCTGGGATTATCCTTCTAGGATATATACCATCCCCATAACCACTGGCAGTTAACAAAGGATTGCTAAGAATTGTTTGTAGTCTTCGGTTATTCCGATCATCTGACAAGACACCACCCAAGATGGAAAACGAACCATCGTCTCCAGTAATACTTCTCGAGGATAAGATTTCCAATCTTTCCAACGACGACAAACGTTCAGAGTGAGAATACTCGACATCGCGCATCATCATATCTCGTTCAACTTGTTCTAAACTAGCCATCGGATGTAATGTGTCATCCAAAGAATGAGAATGACTGATGACACTCACACGGCTTCTATTCATACCATTAAGAAGATCAGATACTTCTGGACGACCGTTCGTCATATTATACTCCTGTGACCGACCCATCTGAACTCTTCCCAATTCTGAAGGCAGAGTTGGTCTCGAAAACCTTCTTCTTCCAATGATACGAGGCCTTGAACCTGCGGAAACAAAAATACCCTCGTTTCCACCAAAAGCAGGGTTCAAACCACCTGTTCGTAGACCACTTGGTCTATCCACTCCTTCTGTAGCCAGCGGTAAGACACTCTCAATAAAGCGCTGGATTTCAAAGCCTTCCGAGTTGTAAGTTCCTTCCAAGAAATGGGTCAAGGGAACTTCCGTTTGTATCCAAGCACCTCTGCTGGAAGGACCCCGGAGGAAGACTCGAGCAGTGCGAAACCTAAACGGCATTCTTAGCCTATCCAAGTCTCTCTCGTCGTCTTCTCCAAAGGAGTGTTCACTATCAAGATCTTCCATTGCTCTAAGAGCCTCGATATCTTCTTCTTCGTCCTCGTCTTCTTGACCTGTCATATCGTCTTCTTCATCATCATCATCGTCTTCATCATCATCATCATGAGAGAGGTAGGACTCTGCATCCGAAATATACTCTTCTTCTGAGTGCTCACGGTCGGATAAATAGTCAAAAGACTGCTCTTCTTCTAGTCCTGAAGCACCTCCAGTTTGCATTTGGCTATTATCTTCTGCATAACTCAATCCCGGGGAGTCCAACCCCGAACTAGACATAGGACCCGTGGCAAGATGACCTCTCACTGGTCCATATTCTTCTTCTAGTTCTTCTTCTCTCTCTTCAAACGAGTCTTCACCTCCTTCCATATAGTCGTCGAGAATATCGCGGACTTGGGCTACGTCCGCAACAATTTGAGCAGCAAAGTTGACAATGTTGCTATTGTCGTCTTCGGAGCCCTCTTGGGAAGAAAAAAAGCCACCTATTGAGCTTGGCTTTAGCTTTGCTGTGAACGTGTGAAGCTCTTACTCACCTGAACGGTCCATATGAACAGAAACTTGGCAACTTCACAACTGGGGTATGGCAAGTCCTCCTCCTGCTGTGGACTCCAGTTGCCAAATTATGCTAAAATTCCGCATGGGTGAATCGTTTGAGTTTAAATAGCAACCTGCACGTTCCAAGTGATATGATAACCTTTTGATATAGGAGCTTAAATACACAAAGAAACAAATCGTTCAACAATAGAACCTTTATGTCACTTTTCCAAATATTTATTTCTTTACACAACTTCCCTTTTGGAGAACAACAGAAACCCTCAACCAGTTTTCACATATCTCCTTGTCAGTTGTGGGTTGAATGAGCGAGTTCGGGTACAGCCAAAGGATTCGTCTCCATCACACACTCCTCATAAGAAGGAAGGTAATCGGGCGCTTGTTCAAGTGTATGATTGGAAGCTCCATCAGGATGAGAATAAGGCAGTATCCAGTAAGTTGCTTTGGAAGAATGGTCCACATAGTAGTGCCTCCACGAACCTCCAGGCAGCTGAATGGCTCTCACTTCATATAAACCACTAGGTACCATATGGTCATCTTGACATTCTAATTTCTTCTCAACACAATTCTCTCTCATGATAGTAGATATTTGAGGCAGTGAAGTCATATTGGACTAGTTTCCACAAACAATCATTCAACAGCGTATTTCCACGATCGGCCCTGTAGAAGAAAACCCTGAAGAAATCATTTCCGCCACTCGTGGAAAATCTGTGGAGATGTAATGGGATTGTAAGACTCGATGCATTGTCCAAAATAAAAGCTTTACTAACACAAGTGTCCTCAACTCCCAAAAAATGGTTACAAAGAAGAACGAAAAGAACCAACAATATCGAGAAACTCTGGTTTCAAAGAAGCTCCTCCTACCAGAAATCCATCAATGTCTGGCTGCTTCGCCAACTCGCCACAGTTTTTACCATTCACAGAACCACCGTAAATAATACGAACACTTTCTGCAACCTCAGCACTAACATTCTTTTTCAACCAACCACGAAGAAACAAGTGAACTTCCTGTGCTTGTTCAGGTGTAGCCACTTTGCCAGTTCCAATGGCCCAAACAGGCTCATATGCAATGACAACTCTGTTCCAATCTTTGACTTTGGGAGCAATCGCAGCCAACTGGCGCTCATTGACTTGCTGCGTATGACCTGCTTCTCGTTCCTCCAAAGTCTCACCAATACAAGCAATCACTTTCAAACCAACCGTTTGTGCATACTCAACCTTCTTTGCAACAGTATCATCATTCTCATGTAACTCTGAAATGTGCCGTCTTTCCGAATGGCCCAAAATAACCCAGTCAAAGTTCATATCCTTGATCATCTCTGCTGCGATCTCTCCAGTAAAAGCACCACCTTTACCCATCCAGCAATTCTGAAGCCCAATATGAAAGTCCTTTCTTAAGCGCTCCCTAGCAAACTGGGCATATATAGCAGGAGGAGCACATACTACTTCTACTGGTGAGCTTTCAACACTCTCACCCTATCAGATATCAGTACAGAAACAGCTCAAGATACAAAACAAATACCTTGTTCAAACTATTACAAAGCTCCTCAATAGAAGCTTTGGTTCCATTACACTTCCAGTTACCACCCACAAAAAACTTTCGGGGCATCTCAAGTCGTTCTCACCTCTTTTGCTCAATTGAACGATTTCCGATTATCAGTCGCGGCGTCGTAGCGGCTCAAACTCCTGTTTGGATACTTTTGTAACACTGAAGAAGATGGTTTCAGGGTCTAAAAACTTAGATAATCCTCTTAGAGAGGTTAAGGTTGAAAAATTGGTGATCAACTGTTGTGTTGGGGAAAGTGGTGACCGATTGACTCGTGCTGGCAGAGTGTTGGAACAACTTACTGGTCAGACTCCTGTATTTTCAAAAGCTAAGAAGACAATACGTTCCTTTGGTATTCGTCGTAATGAGAAGATAGCTTGTTTTGTGACTGTTCGAGGAGAAAAGGCGGAAGAGATTTTGGAACGTGGCTTGAAAGTGAAGGAATATGAGCTACGTCAACGCAACTTTTCCGAGTCCGGTTGTTTTGGCTTTGGTATAACAGAACACATTGACTTGGGACTCAAGGTATGTATGTGGCTTGTCTTTTGCCGTATGGAGATTGATTCGTTCTGTTCCAGTATGATCCTACAACTGGCATTTACGGAATGGACTTTTATGTTGTCTTACGTCGTGCCGGAACTCGTGTAGCAAAGCGGAGGAGAAAGAAGAGTAAGCTAGGAGCTAGACAACGTGTAAGTAAAGAGGACGCAATCAAGTGGTTTCAAACAAGATTTGATGGTATCGTTATCTAAACGTCAGTAAAAGTTCTCTTTAAAAGTTGATGATGTTTTTCTATCAAGAAACAAATTTTCCAAGGAAGCGCATAAGGATTTGCAAAGCACAAAGTAGATACTTTGGATTCGAAGTATTGGATATTCAAGCAATCTCTACTGATTTTCTTTCAAATCATACACATATAAGCACCAACTATTTTTGAATAGAAAATGTAATCAAAGAGAGTTGGAAACATTGTAGAATGGAAAACTTGTTGCACAAGTTCGTTGTAGGCTTTGTGTAAATAGTTCAAGACTTGTTATTAAAATCCTTGAAAAGGTACTATTCTTATAAAAATTGACTAGATGGCCTTACAAGAGTTTACTCACCAGCTATGGTTGGGAGTCCTTGTTCATTCCATATGATAGTTTGAGGTTCTTGTGTTGTTACAAAGTTGCTCCAATGAGTAGCAAATAAGCATGTAAGCAACGGGAAGACCAATTGCTATCACTCGGCACTATTTTCACAATGAACAGAGTTTCTGGAGTGTTTATCACAAAAGAGGTATTCACCAAGTTGGAAATTGTCAGTAACCATACATTCATTTGTTACAAAAGTCGTTGAGAATGCTTGACACACAACTCCTGAAAATAAAGCCACAAGGGCAGAATGGAGAGAATTAGAAACAACTGAATCTTCAGTAGCTTAAGAATGCTAGTGTCTTGATCCATCACCGGATATTGACTCTGAAATACTAGGTTTTATACTATTTACTATTTGGAGTTGTCCAACTTTGACATACAACAATACAACGAAATTTCAAGTTGGGGACATTCCTATAGAACGAAACATTCTGTCAGCATAGGTTGGGCTTTCCAAAAATAATAAAACACACTGCTTTCAACCGAAACAGTAGTGACTGGACTATGCAGACAAGTGTCACTCATCAACCTCCAAATATAGTGAACATCGAGGTTGACCACACTGAGGTAACGAGCACACGTAAACCAAGTGCTCTTTCCTATCTCATCCATATGAGGTGAAAAGGAGCTGTAGGGCGTATACAATGAGTGAATAACTTTTACTGAACAGGAGTGCCAAACATTTTAGAAAAAGCCGAAATTCCAAAAACAATTTGTGCAATTTCACATAAACTTTATAGAGTTGCATAGTTTATACAATTTGCTTTCAAGATATACTTTGGAATTCAAACAAGAAATCTAGTGTTTCTTTGTTTCATATGAGACATTGAGATAAAGATGCTTAGAGAAAGAATATTTGAAGTGATTTCAACATTGAGAAACATAATTTACGATAGCACAGTTTCTTTCAACGACTTACAGATCAACTAAAATCAACAGTGCAATCGGTAAGAGAAATCGAGGTACTGCGAAACTTTAATACTTGTTTTCCACTCTTCCTGTTTCAACTGTTCCACTCTTTGTCTCTTATCTACGAAACAGACTATGTGGAACTCCTTTAAGCTCAACTGCTTACAGAATAATCTTCACAGACAAGAGAGAGATTCGACTCCATTTTTCCTTTCAAGGAAGACAATTTGTCTCTCTCTGATCGCATATCTTTGACTATGTGCGAACGATCAACACAACTTACATCAATTACGCAGATTGACATGGTGTAAAGACTATGGTTTACTTGAAAGTTTTCTATCCCTTTATAAAAGAGATAATGGAACATATCAATTTACCCAAGCTTGCAATTTTCGTTAATTGCTGCAAGAAGAAAATTCTTATTCGAAAGTTATTGATAGTATGATGTTCACAATTCTGAACTAGAGTATTGCACATTGGGAAAGAAAAACGCTTTGCTGGATTAGGTTCAATGGTGAGAAAGGGACTGCTTTCAGAAATAGCCTTCAGAAGATTGCACACACTTCTGCGTCTATAGATGGGTTGCAGAGAACGATAGTAAATCAGGTTTTCTTTCCTCTTAAGAAGAAACAATCTTAGGACAGTATAGCAGTAGGCAGTTTAAAGTTGTTTGTATCGATACATATATGTATGGGTAAAACGGAAGAGTAGCATTGTCCTACTTTGTTGTTACAAGACATGACCCATTACTATTCCCTCTCCAAACAAACCTCCAGTCCCAATCACAAGAAAAGCCTTGAAGAATCAGTCAAGAATTATAGTGAGGCAGAATTAGCAGCATTGTCTAGTAGAACTATTCTTCTTCAAAATGCACAAAATTTTGTGACAATCTTGAAACTGAATCCAAGTATAGTCCTGTAAAATTAGAATATGAATGACTCTACTTGGGCAACTTGTCATGTTGAAAATTTTTGGATGTTTCAAAAAAGTGAAATAGTAACTTGTCAAATTATGACAATGTTGCCTCTTGTCGGATATGAAAGAATGTCCCAAATTTTCGTCGTCGCAATTGGACCAAAGGCACGTGTTCCGCAACACTCTCTATGGAAACAGAGACTTGTGATACTACGAAAAGCACTCCAACACGTCCTTCCTTGAGCCCAAAAAAGTATACTTTTCAGAATATCAGAGGTTCGACGTCGACGCATAACTCTTTCAACTTTGAGATTTCTGACTCTTTAAGAGAAGCTATTTTTAACTTTCTTCTTGGAAACTCTCCAATAGAAGCTGCAAACTTTGAGTATAGAACCCACCCAAGTTTTCTTGAGCTCCTGAACAAGGTGAATGATAACTGTAGAAACTTGATGCTAGAAAAGTTCAAGTTTATCAACTTGAGCCTCCCAATGACGTGCTCTTCAGATGTACGTGGTCAACTTGAAGCAGGTATTACTCAATATCCAACTTTGTTTGAATATGTGGTCACTTGCTCTTTGGAAACGGATATTGTTCAACTCGGTGAAGTTATCGAACAAATTCCAAGCTCAGTTACGAGCAACATACTTTTTCTTCAAGTTGATGATACTGACAGTTATTTTATGCTTGAATTATTATCTTTTCTATTTCGAAAAGGCCATTGTTCCTCATTTCTTTATATTGACTTGGACAGGTTTGACTTATCCAACACTTGGACTACATTGGTCGATAGTTTTCGTTGTATTTCAACTCTCAAGTCATTGGCATTGAAGAGTAGAACCATATCCAATCCACAACTATTGATGCTGTTGAAAATTTTGGTGGATGCTTCTCTTCAAAGTTGTTATGCTATTTTCGATATACAATGGACTCTGCCTCAGTTTTCAGATATTTTAGATTTTCTGCAAAGAAAACGAGTACATTTGAAAGCTTTCTTTGATTGTTTGAGTCTGCAATTATCGCCTACCAGCGATGTTCCCTTTGAGCCTCTTTGGATGACTCTTGAAACTAGACTAGTTTGCCGAATGATTGGTCTAAATGGAGTAAAATATCTAAGTGAAGCACTAAAAGAGAATCATACATTGACTGCATTGAATATTCGTGGAAATTACACTACATCCGAAGGTGCCAAATATCTAAGTGAAGCGTTGAAAGAGAATCATACATTGACTGCATTGGATATTGTTGGAAATAGTATAACACCCAAAGGTGCCAAATATCTAAGTGAAGCATTGAAAGAGAATCATACTTTAACTAAATTGAATATTGGTGCAAATAATATTACACCCGACGGTGCCGAATATCTAAGTGAAGTGTTGAAAGAGAATCATACATTGACTGAATTATATGTTGGTAGAAATAGAATTACATCCGAAGGTGCCAAATATCTAAGTGAAGCACTAAAAGAGAATCATACATTGACTGCATTGAGTATTGGTGGAAATAGAATTACATCCGAAGGTGCCAAATATCTAAGTGAAACTTTAAAAGTGAATCATACATTGACAGCATTGGATATGTCTGAAAATAATATTACATCCGAAGGTGCCAAATATCTAAGTGAAGCTCTAAAAGTAAATCATACACTGGATGAATTGAATATTGGTGGAAATAGTATTACATCCGAAGGTGCCAAATATCTAAGTGAAGCACTAAAAGAGAATCATACATTGACTAAATTGAATATGTATGGAAATAATATTACATCCGAAGGTGCCAAATATCTAAGTGAAGCTCTAAAAGAGAATCATACATTGACTGCATTGGATATTGGTGGAAATAATATTACATGCGAAGGTGCCAAATATCTAAGTGAAGCATTGAAAGAGAACCAGACATTGACTGAATTAGATATGGCCAGAAATAGGATTGCATCCGAAGGTGCCATATATCTACGTGAAGCATTGAAAGAGAATCATACACTGACTGAATTAGATATTCATGGAAATGATCCTACATTCGTAGAAAGACTTGCTTTTGAAATTGATCGGGACTTAGGGCGTAGACGATGCGAGTTGGAAGAAGAAGCGAATGCTTCCGATATCAACAGAAGTTCAGGTCAATCTACTTTGAAAACCAATAGGACAGCACAACATCTTCGTTCATCATTGAAGTATGCTTCTTGCTTAAACCAAAGTTATTTAGAATATAAGAATACTGGTTTGAAAGAGACGAATTTATTGTTTATTTTATTTATGCAACATCGACGACTTGAGCAACAAGAGTCAAGTTCTCATATCCCTATGTATCCATCTTTTAAAATGATGACCTATTTCATAGCAGATACTTCCAACTCAGTGAACGTTAGAACGCAACCAAAGTATTTTGAAACCGTAGATTATGTTTGTGCTATTTGCCGCTCTATTTGTACTGATCCTTGTTGTTCAGAGAATTGTAGTCATGTTTTTTGCAAAGATTGTATCGAAAATTGGACCGAATCAAGTTGTCCAACCTGTCGAACAGCTTGTCCTGGTTGGAAAGTCTCACCATTTGCAGAGAAAGTTATCTTGAAACTACGTCTTCAATGTCCTCATTCATGTGGTTGGCAAGGAGCTTTGATAGATTATGAAAAGAGTCATAAACAGCAATGTCCAAATGAAATGGGTGAATGCAGTTCATGCCATTTAGAAATGAAGAGATCAGAATTTTTTGGTTCACATTATGGAAATTGTAGTGATCATCTTATACTTTGTGATTATTGTCATTGTGGTGTTCTATCGTCGCTGCTTTTTGCTCATATTGCTCACGAGTGTGCATTAGCTCCTAAGGTATGTAATGCATGTCATAGTTTCTTTTCCACATGGCTTTCTTGGAAAGTTCATATTGAGAAAGAATGCGACAAAGTATTCTGAATACTGTGATTATTTATGAGTTTGATTGCCAGTCGTATTGAGAGCGAGGTGATTTGAAGAAACATGAAAGGGACATTGAATAGCATTGTAATTTGTTGAAAGAAGCTCTTTGAAAAACAAGAACAGGGGTCAACTTTTAGTAATAAAAGTGTTTGAGTTGGGAACAAAACCTTTTCTATATATAGGGCAAGACATTATACCGCTCTACTCGACACTCGTCTATCAGCTGCATATCTGTATATCTACGTATATATATATATATATATATATATATATATATATATTCAGGAATGCTTAATCTCTCAGTTGTTATTCATAAGTGTCAGGTCTCAATGACATGGGGCGAAGGCCTTTTATGGAAAATTCGTCGGTTGAGCTCAAGTTGGACTCTGAATCCTAAAAGTATTTTCGGTGTTTTGTTAGTTTTTTGAGAGAAACTCCCAAAGCTTCTTGCTCAAAATATGTGTGTTGAGGGAAAATGCTTTCATTCAGAACGATATATTCTGTGTAGTCATTAATCCATCGGTGATACATAAGAGACTTTTTATTCGTTCTTTGTAGAATTGTTCGAATGTTGTATCCCCATCATATATACATTCAAGCGTATCTTCCTCTTTTTACATCATTCAATATGCATTTTTACGAATCACAGGATAAAAAACATCTCAAAAACATTTGAAAAGCCTCCTTCATTTACTACAAATATAGTTATTCCATGAACGTGGTCTCCTTGAAGATTAGAGATGCAACTATCTTAGTGTTCTTGTTGCAGTTGATTCTTCTTAGTTCCAAGGACAATATGCATTGTGACCATTCTCACTTGTTTCAATATGATGATCATTTCGTTCCCCTCATCATCGCAAGTATCGTGTGGCAGTTCTTGTCAAGGCACCATTCTTAAATAGGGGCTAAACCTAGTAATGGATTTAAGGACGTCAGTGTCATAGACTACAAATGATAGTTCTTGGTCTCAAACAGATCCATATTAACCTGCTTTTGCTTCTGCGAATGGTTCTTTACTCATTTAGATTTTCTTTGAACGTTGCTAACTGCACCATCTCCAGGTTCATAACTCAGGCAACACTATTGCATAAAGATTTTGACTACTGTTTCTACATCGAAGATGAAAGCATTTTAGACGTAGCCCATTCAAATATACAACATGTACATGATATCCAATGCCTTCAGAGTTGGCCTAGCTACGTCGATGGGTAACCTCTTGGCTATCCAATAAGCAGGAAGTGATCAAGTCTTGAAATGGGAGTTTTTTGGGACAATAATCTATGGATAGTATCACTATTAGCATGTTGAACCTTCTTGTGAAAATATAACTATACGGAAATACATATTTGTATTGTCCAAGAACAGCACTCCTCTCTTCAGGTTCGCCTGACTTTTCATGTAACCTTTGGACCTGGTTTAGAGAAATTACTATCTGGTGTCGTCGAGTCTTTCGTATGTAAACTCTATAGTCTCTCTGAATAAAGCCTACAATAGTTTCCGTACTCTATATAAATTCTTGAGTAAACCTTCTTCGTTCTTCATATGCAATCGAACATTCTGTTTGCTTTATGAATACCTTTTTCCAAAACTATGATGTCTAGGAATTCTTGATCCTTGTTTCACAAAAATAAAACTCGGGGTAGAATTTTATTCAGCAACATAAGGATTGATTCACATTCCTCACTACAGTCTTCTATGATAGTGTTGCGACTATACATCAACCCATTCTACGGCATGGGACAAACTCCCTTCTTGACAACTGTAATCAGCACACTTTTGGAGTCCTTGTTTAACCCAACCACAGATATAGATGGAATTGTTGAAAACGCTTGATTCACAAAACGTTAACCAAGTGTCTACAATTCAAACAATTTGGACGCTAACCATCTTAAAACTCAACGTTCTGTTTGGGCTTGTGAGGTGAAAGGAAAACTCCTTGTCAACAACAAGTCGTATCCAATGCTACCAAATGTCCAGTTGCTTTCTCGTTACTTGGTTAAGAAATCTGAATTATCGGGTACAACAGTGAGTCTGATTCAACTCAATGGGCTCTTTACTGACAGTCTGTAAACGAATTCCAACGATACAATTCCCTCATACAAAAAGAATAGAGCTTCAACAGTCTTTTAACTCTCTAGTTTCAGGTTCTTTTGGAAATTTCTCTACAACTACACAAGAAACGATATAGTTTGTACCTTTCAAAGGCACCCTTTCATACCACCTCCTTTCTAAGCTCTTCCAACATTCTTTCATTAGAACTTATTGGTTGAGAACAGGAGCTAAATAGTTGTTTTATGCAACCCGCTTCAAAGTGGATAAAGTCTGTATATGAAAACTTTTTTGAGTTTCAACGAGAAACACCTTGAGAATAGACTAGAAAGTTTTTCTTCTTTTGGATACTATTTAAACCTGGGTTGTTTTGGTCCTAACTTTGTAGCCACTAGGTTTGAACTTTGTGGTTGATTACTCCAGAGTTCAAAAGAGATTTATCTGCAGAAACATTGTCGAGGGAGAGGTTGATTACGATCGATAAAGGGAGGTTGTTTGGAAACAACTACCATAGCTTTGCGAATTCTTGGTTCTTTAGATAAAAACAGTGTAAAAGAGGATAATTTTGTAGTAGTCATAATATTATCGGTACCTTTTGACCTGGACGAGTTCTATATACATAGTTACGGAAAAGTTTATTTTCTTAAGATCAGCAAAACCATAAATTGAACCAAATTGATCATTTGGTAAATAAGAAAACAAGATTGTACAAGAATATATCAAACTTAGAGAACATATCCATGTTTAAAGCTGCTTTGGCAGCTAGTTTGAATCCGAATTTGAAAGCACAATTCTTTGAGTTTGGTCAATTACACATGCTCTATCTTTTCATTTCAGTTGTTGAATCGATATTCATGATATGTATAGATTGTTTGCAAAGAAATGAACATGGTAAAAGAAAGATGACTCGTTCAAGTAGATACTGCTCAAAAATTATTTACTTATTCGGTTGATTGATAAATTTTGCTCGGAAGATCAAGAATTCTAAAGAAAGTTGTTGGTTTTTAGGACTTTGTATACTCAAGAGACAATCAATGAACCGTTTCTTTTCATTCTACTTCGCTTGTCAGTAACACTCTTCTCCTCTTAAAACTCTTTCTTGTAAAAATTTGAAGCTTTTGCAGTATGTGAGAGAGTATGGAACAGAAAGAGAATAGATTCATTTTTATTCCTCGAATAGTAAAAAGTTGCAAAAAGTAACAACGGAAAAAGCCAAGAAATTGCACAATAGAGATCATCATGCAGTATACAATACGAGGAGAAGGCACTGAGTAACAATTGAATTCAAACTATAGTCCAACTTTATTTCTTAACACAGAAGGAAGAAAGACATTAGCAGTAGAAAAAACAGGAACAATAAATCAACTGCTTTCTAATGTATGAACAAAAAAGCCTACCTGACGAATGAATCTCTGAGTTCAGTCATTATTAAAAATTAAGCATTGAACAAGAAAGTCATGTCATAAGAGTACATATTGAGAAGCCAACAAAGTGATTCTAAGTTTAGCCCTGTTGAGAATAGATAAAAAGACTTAAAATGTTTCAACCAAAGCTCAAAGTTCATTTTTGGGGAACTCAAGAAGATTACCAGTGTAATAGCCATCATAACTATAGTATACTTGGAGCTTACAGAAATGATTCAATTTGAATGAATTTAACAATCGACAATTGAAAACGTTTTCCTATGTAAAAATGGATTCAAAACATCCTTATAAATAAGAATTGGGTTTCGACTCCAATTCGTCCCACAGAATTGTCTAAATGGATACAAATATAGTAGAATTGTAACCATAGAGAGATGAGTTTTGAATCACAGAACAATTCAAGTATAGAATAGAAGCATAAAAGAAGCTACGTTTTTACTCAATTCATTGTGTTGGAGAGTAGCATTGTGTTGTGTAAAGATTCAAGATTTAGTGAACAAAGTAAAATAATTCCGCTTCAATGGAATGATACTGCCACAAAGCAAACGATAAATTTCGACAATAATGCCTAAAGCATTAAGCAGTGGATTTCAACGTGAAACTCTTCGAGACCAAACTTTGCCATCCAAGACCTGCTAGTATCGGTCGTAAACTTTCAGTGACTTAAAACTTGAGTTCCATAAAGCTTGAAAAGTATTTGTCTTTAGTCCAAGTTCACGTTTAACGTACCTCAACTTGGATCCTTGTTGAAAACTGTCGCTCTTCATTTTCTGGTAAGCCTATAGGCGTTTCTTACTATGTAGAGTACTGTAAAAAGAAAAGTCGGCACAAAAATCCCTCAACTATTTTTAAGTTTGAAACACTGCCCCCTAGACAGTCTTGTAGTGTAACTTGGTTTTTCAAGTCCAAGTATACTACAAAGTAAAGTCTTGTGAATTGTTGTTGTGAATCTTCTTTTGTGTCGCACTCATCAAGGTCTTTTATAGCACTCGAAGTACATTCTGAGTTGATTCTTGTATTCTTCAAACAACCAGTTCCTTTATTTGTGAGTTTATGACTATTTAAAGTCTCTTATCCAACTAAAGAGGAGACATGAGCGGATTGCTTTGATTGGAACAGGCGGAGTGATGATGGCAGCTTTCAACCTTCCGTTGACCGACTTGAAGAAATCATTAAAGTTGCGATATATGAGCTAGTTGACAGAGAGTAAAATAAAGCTTTATGACTGTTTGAGTTCTTGACCAGTTGCTATGTTTCCAAATTGTACAACAGATATTTTTCTAAGTTTGAGTTTTTGGCGTTGCTTTTAGAATAAATGTGGATAATAGCCAACTTTGAAAGTTTTCATGAGAGTGGGGTTTTGATATTACTATTGTAGATGCGTCTGTGGTTTTTATCAGAGAAACTCTGAGGGAACCAGAATCGAGAGTCAGTCCAGGTACTAGCTTCATAACGTGTTGAAGTATTCTGGGTATAGTTGAAGAGTTTATGACTGAGTTGCTTCTTTCTTGCCTCTTTGCTTTTCTATGTTGGGTTTACTAGTGTAGGCAATTCTTTGTCTTTGACAATTTGGTTATCTTTCTCCAACTTTGGAGTGCTCTAGTGTTTGCAGAATTTTCCCTGTTTTATTGTTGAATTTTGTGAAACATAGACTGTTTGAAACTTTGCGGTGTTTTAGATGCATAGGAGGAAGTGGCTCGAGGGTCTTTGTTTTTGACTATTGTTGTGAAGGGACAAACAAGGCGAGGTTCTTGCAATGATACTTATTATATGAGTCATGACGCTATGCTATTATGGACAGTTTTCATATATAGACTTATACAAAATAGAAAGAGTCAACAACTGATTCTTTATTTTCGCAATTGAATTATACAAAATAGAATATGCGACACTTGGTCTATATATTCAAGCGAATTGAGAAACTTGACTAGATTGTTTATCAACATACTTGTAGGCAAAATACAAATTATATACAAGTGTCACTTCCAATGTGTACTTGATTCACGTTTTGTTGATAATTGAAACACTTGACCAGAGTGCATAAACTCAAATCTGCACAAGTCTAAAAAGTCCTTGATACTGGTAACACAACACTCACAGTCCTCCAAGCTGCAAACAGTTCAGCTAGACATTTATCAGCACAAGTGTTCACTCTAATTGACGAAATTTCTCTATGACAACTTGGAAACTACACACCAAAGCGTTCCAAGTTGTGGAAAACACGCCCTTCTTCTTGAAAGTGGCAGATAATACTTTCTTGAAATGATTCCTATCGACTAGAGCTCAATGTTCTTCAAATCAACTTGAAACCAGTAAATCTCCGAGGTAAGTAACAAAGGTGAGTCTATCTCACTATACAATGGCGGGCCTTTCTCTCGGAGGTATGCCGACACTCATTCTAGCACAACGGTTCTCTTCAAATAATGCAACGTTAGAGAATCAATAGTATTCTAGGTAAACCTTTGAAAGGAAGGTTCTCTTGGAAAGTTTTCACTAGGTACATATGAAACTATATGGCGTGTGCACTTTTGACGTACTCGAAGAGCTCTTCAACGTCACCTTTCCCAATCTCTCTTTGTGATTGCTTTGCTAACACAACTTTGGCTGTAGTTGCTTTGTTAGCACCTGTTTTGAAGTGGATAAAATTGTTCCCTTTTATGAAAATATAACTAGTTGAATTTAGAGGAGAACTTTTTAGTACGAAAAAAACTTTGAAGTTTTATGACTTTGCACTTTTTGAAATACCAACCAAGGCCTAGTTTGTTTAGGTCGTTTCCTGTCAACAACTTGGCTTGAGCCTCAAAGTCGCTTCCAAGTTCATGTCGAATGCTACGTAGTTACTGTTGGAGAGTTGTTGATCCTTTGTTTTTGGTCTTTTTGAAGACATTGACCCTGCGGATTACTGGGGAACCAGTGGGCACAAAGGCTCCAAATAGTCTTTGACCTTGAATCTTTGTCCCACTCTAGTCTTCCAATGTAACTTGGTTTTTCCAATTGAATTGTACTACTAATTGTTGTCCTGTGAACAACAGACGAGGACTCTCTCTTGTGGAACAATTACCAAGATCATTTGTAACAATCGGAGTATATTCTGAGTTGATTCTCTTTGGTTCTTCACAAAACGATTCTTGTCATTGTCAGTTTTTGTCTATTGAGAATCTATTGTCCGATTGGAGAGTGGAGATCGACTCGTGGCAACTGAACTGCGCAGTTCAACTGTGAGTTGCTGTTTCGAAAACGGACGTGAACAGAGTTTGTACACCCACTTTGAAGCATATTTACGTCGTTGTTTGCTAATCTTACTTGACGAGGTCATTTGAAGGATGCAAATTCGAAACAAAACTTGGAAGAAAAAGAGCGTCTGATGGGAAAAACTTTCACAAAAGAGAGGCTTCGCAACTCAGCGGCATAGTTTATGTTTGGAATAGCTACCGTAGTCTTTTGTGCTCAAGTCTATAAATACTCAGCAGTTGACAGTTTGTGAGACACAGTTTTTGAAAGGATATTGTTTGAATAGTATTACTGTAGGCACTTAAATAGCCCTCTCTTTCTATTGGGAAATCACAACCAGCTATGCAACGTACAATTCTATAAAAAGGCTGACAAGCACAAAGTATACAAACTGAGAACTGTCCACGAATTTATAAATACATCGCTCATTTTAGACACAGCGATTCTTTCAGCATATTAAATTACTTTACTGAGCAACATTCCTAGATATGCGCAAGATATTCCAGGGTCTTCCTACGTTACAAAGCAAAATTGAGCAAGACATGAATATTTGTTCTTGATGCCCTGTTTACTTGAACGATCGATCTTCATACTGGTGGGTACGGTTGCTAAAATTTTATTTTCGTAGTAGTCTAACGTCTGTGAATCAATACACGCTGAATTTCGTGACTAGTTAATTATACAAGAAGAACTCTAGCCAACATTTGGATTGTCATAATGATGACAATGTCTGAAAGGCAAGGAATTTTTTCCTTTCAATTGATAATAAAAAATGTACACGACCGTAATTTCATTTATAGACAAATTACCTTGTCATTTACATACAAACGAGAAAGACTTTTAGAAACGAAAGAAAGACAAACACCAACTGCAATACACAGTACAAAAAGGACCATTATAGAAGAAAAATACAATTGATAATATCTAAGAAATCGAATCTTGGCAATTTGCATATGCTTTAACCCAATTCAGGAGAGACGAAAAACTCAACGTTTAGCCACCTTGTGTCACAAAGCTGTAAACAGAGAGACTTCAAAGAATCAACGCAAATTCTTAAAAAAAGGCAAAGGCTAGAATTGACCATTCAAGTTTTACCAATCAGCCAATCAGAATTATTCATAATTGGATAGAGCTGGGACCAATGCAGTAGAGCTATCACCCAACGCCAAAAAGAGAAAGTTCTCTTATCGCTTCATAAAAAAAACTTTATTATGAAGAACAGCTCTACAAAAATGCTTCTAAGACCAGAGTTTAAAAGAAAAGTCTCAAACAGCCCAATATCGATCAAAACGATAAGTAGAGATGCAAGACAATTGACATGAGAAGCTTTATTTATCACAGAAACTTATTGAAGACACCATGTACTTGTGAGAGTTTTACATAGAATATTCAATTGAAAAGAGAAAAGGAAAACCAAAATTTCTGGCTACAACGATATCAGCTGAAAACAAACTAATCTGCCAAAACAAGGACAAACACAATCAAATTTCAAAATTACAGGAAGTCTAGGAGAAGAAAAAGTTTACGAATTTTATATAACCCAGTGGCGAATTAAAACAATTAGGAAAACATATAAAAATGGACCATACCAAAATGTTCAGAATAAAATACATTAAAACTATAAAGTTGTCTATAATAAACAATGCTGAAATCATTTCCAATTACACTGTGATGTGAAAGAGGAAAAAGATTAACATAAAAAACACCTAAAGTAGTACCTGGAAAAAATTACACGTTCAAAAACCAAACACACTCAACAAGAACAAACGCAATTTTACAAAGAAACCTCTATTCTTTATAAGAGACTAAATTAGAAAGTGATATCTGTGAAAACAATATTAGCAAATAATATATAGAACCTTAGAAGATTGTGTTGCAAATGAAAAACTGGTTGCATTGTAGATTTTACTAGGCTGAATTAGAATCCAAGCTGGGTCGTTGGGAAATACAGTAAGAAGTTATTTGAGTTCACATGAGGGTTCATTGATTCATTTCCCCTCACTTTCCTCTATTACTATTTGGCTGTCATGGCATGGGCTGTGTTTTGTTCTACGTAGCCAATTCTCGACAAAATTGAAAAATTTTTTTGGAAATTTTTTTAAAGCAGATATTTGTGGAAAAAAGTTGTAGAAATTGGTTTGTATATACTATTTTTTGTTTTCTTGTTTCATATGAACTTTTTCACGATTAGCCAAGAGTAAGCTCCAACTGTCTAAAAAATGGATAAAGTGCTATTTATTTGTAAATATAAAAATAAGTAGTGGTCAAAATCAACAGAAATGGAGGAGTAAAAGAATCGAACTTACCATGCTCTTCTTTTATACTCCATTGTCCTCTGGAAAAGTTGAGGAAAAACTCACGATTGATTCAATATCTCTATGTTGCATTTTTGCATACATGACATAGTTGGAAATTCTTGAGCCAGTTTGCAAGTACACTAGAATATTTACAAGTAGAGCTTCTCCTGCAGTGTCTCAAATATCACAGTATTTCAAGTTGAGCCGTTAACAAAGACTGCTAGTCTCAATCTTGCTCTTGCTCCCTATTAAAACGTAGAAATGAATATTTACCTCAGTAGAAGGCATTCATTTAATTTCTATTTGCCAAGTACCGATTTAAACGCTAGATAAGTATGAAAAGCAAAGCGCATTGAAATTTCTTATTTTAATAATGGAAGAAATAGAATTTCGATTGGACTTCCCAAACAAAGAGTTTCAAATAGAAAATTCTAGAGAAAAGAGCTAGGAAGAAACCAAAATATTATGCAATGCATACTAAAAGACTAAGCAAGTATTTAAAGCTAAGAAAACAAAGAAGAACGAATTGATTGTAGAGAAAAAGAGTGAAAAGTACAATATGACCAATAAGGAAAAATGCCACGCAGTGATATAATCTTCTAATAGTTATCGCGCAAAGTATTGACCAGCTAGACATAAAGCAAGAAGAAAGATGAAGAACAGTAGACATGATGGAACATTTATGTTGTTACTGTTAACTGTTTCTTCCAGTTGGAGGCTTTCTTATGGCATATGTATGGTATTGCTTACTTTTGGTTCAATATGTATACCATCACCAAAGTAGCAGATTAGTGTACGAAGATACTCACAGAATGAAATAAGGAATATAAATGTATCAGAAAACGTAAAAAACTGCATTATCGGATGGCTAAATGATAAATAAGACACCACAAAGAAACACAAGGCGATAAAAGGTTGTACTCTTAAAACTACTGTCAATGAATTGAGAATGACTGTGATTTGGTAGATTCCGAGCAAAGATGTTTCAGAAAACGGAGCCGATTTAGTTTAGCAACATTTCAAGTAAATAATGAGTTATGTTAGCTCTAAACAAATGAAAACGTTTCCTCAGTCAAAAGCGGTACAAGTGCACGAGTATGTTAGGGGATGAAGATTCATAGGCGAAATTGAATTGACACGAATGGATCAACAAACAAAAAAAAAACTTCGAAACTACTGAATATGAAAGCAACAAGGTAAGTCAAAATATGTGTATCATTAAATAATTCTTTGCTTCATAACATTGGTTTCACAAGAACATAATTCATTGAAGGAAAGCGCATGACGGATGTCAGAGGACACTAGACAATTCTTTTTTTTTTTATAGACCTTTGTAACTTTTCTTTCTTTCGTACACTTATAGACTAACAAATGAACGATACAGATAGGGATTTTTAAAATAACCCATAGAGAAAAGAGAGACTGCGAGAGAGATAGAATCTCTAGAAAGTCGAAGAATTCTCATATACTACTTGTCTTTATTGAATAAGTATATCTCTAATTGTTTTCTTCAACGGACATTAGTCGACAATGCAAAAGATAGTAAGAAGAAGTGTCCAAAATGCATGTTCAACGAAAAACCTGCTATATTCTCAGTCGGAAACAATCCAGTACTTTTTTCAAATTGAAATACTTAAAAGACATTTTATATGTTTAAGGAGAGAAACAAAAACAACAGGATGATTTCAAAGAACAAGAATAAAAATACAACAAACTCATGGAGGAAAAGTGCTCTTGAGAGATATGTTTCTCTACAAGCTGTCATTCGAAGCATAGTCAAACTGACATAATCCAAGTTGCTATAGAACAACATTGAATCTTTGTGGCTAGATTGCTAACTATTTCATTCATTTGAGACTTTTTTATGGCAAAAATGTAGCTTGCTTTATCTTCCTTATATGTATCAACACTGCCATTCGAGTATAACATAATGCGAGAACATAAAATGGAACAGGTGTATCCAGTTACCATAAGAAAGCAAAAATAGTTTTTACAAAAAAAGGTGTCTGATAAAAGATGCCACATAGTAACAACCAACAGTTACAAGGTTATACTCCTCAAAAAAATTGTCACTTTTCGATATCGAAAACGACTTCGGTAAAATAAATTCATGCAAAGCGGTAGCTGTAAAGATTACCAGATTTACATTTCGCAGTATATCAAATTCACAACCAAATTGCTCAGCTCCTAAAGAAAAATTAAAAATTTCAATAAAAATGAAAGAAATGGAATCATTGGATATCGTTTTCATGCAATGCATATACAACTGTGGGGTAATTCCAAAAAATTTCGAAGGAAGAATTACTTTGTCACTCGAGATAAATTAGCAAAATCACAAAAATCCTCAAAAAAGTTGACACAATTTGACAAGTATGTAACCTAAAATAAACCGCTCACTTTTATACTCTATTAGATTCTTTTATGACGACCTAATGAATTGAGAAAAACACATGCCTTTTAGAAAAAGGAATGAAAAATCGTGTCTTTTCAAATAAAAAAAAGTTGAACTGTTTTTCTAAAATTATCTAGGGTTCATTAGAAGAGCGATAAAAATATCGTGTCAAATAGAGTCTATAGAAAAAGAAAGAATTTAAGGAGGTCGGCCCAAGTGAAAAAATTGAAGAATTTCAATACATTATTTGTCCTTTATGGGCATCAATATTTCTAGTTGTTCTCAGAGGTAAACAGTAGGTCATAATGCAAAATTTAGTTAAAAAAATAGTAGAACAAATCTGCATATACAAAAAATCAACGTATTCTCACCTCGAACATTTTAGTACATAGGTGAAATAGAACCTAGAAAAGCTTCATTACACATTATTAGGGTTATAAGACATAAGACACAAAAGGAAAACAGACAGTAGTACTAGAAGAAAATGGAGCAAAAAGCTGAATTTTTTAAATTGTGAACTAAGAGTCTATACGACGATTGAATCTCCTAATTCAATCATTCTTAGAAAACGACAATTGAGCAAGAATCTAGGGCATAGTAATAATCACACTGAAAAACCAACAAATTGATTCTCAGTTTGGCATTGTTGAGAATAGATAAAAGGCGGCTCGAAAAGTTTACCAAAACACAATGTTTTGCTTTTGAAAATCCAAGAATACCATAAGCATTGTATACTTTTTGCTAAATATGTATAGCGACACTATATTTCAAGTTAAGGGTACTCACAGAATGAAACAAGCAGTACCTTTAGGCCGTCAGAAAGTAAAAACTACCTACCAAATGTTTACATTTTCAATAACACTGCAACGTAGAATACAACAAAGTGACCAAATTACGCGACTTAAATTTTTGCTATCTAAGACAGATTTTTCAAGACGATTTTCATAGGGTAAGGTTCAACCATAAAGGTCTTGGTGAAACGATCGAAACAGAAGTTTCGAAACTATCTAAATTAAACTCTTATTATTATGTATGCACCGAAGATAGCAACGATCTTAATAAGAAACATCAATAAAGAAATATCAATATCGTTACTAAGTAATACCATACGAACCTATATGAAAAGAGAAATTTGTGTGAAACATTACTGTGTCATTAATGCATAAAAAAGTTCAAGAATTTATAAAATTTATGACAATATTAAAAGAAAAAAGAAAACGATTTCAGCATTTCAGTTTCAGTTCTATTATATTGGCATTATGGAAAGGTATTGAAGAGAAGTTTATGCAATACATCAAAGGGGAATAGGCAATCTTTGCATTGTAAGGGCTACACTTGTTTTTAAAGTTTATCAAAGGAACAATACAAATACCAATTTTATAAGGAATCCATAGAATAATAAGCATTTAGAGAAATAGAAACTTGAGAATACATTGAAGAATTTCCATATACCACATGTTCCTTACATCATGAGTACCTTGAACCTGTTCTCGTGGGGTAGATATTTGTCGACCGTGTAAAACGAAGTGAAAAAGTTACAGCAAACTGCCCACAGAGAAGAAAAATACAATACTTTTGATGAAAGTGAATTTAGTAACTATACCACATTGAAATACAGAAGAAAAAATATTTTTTTTCTCATTGGAGGAAAAGTAGTACAAAGGAGGGACAATCCTTGAAAACAACAATGAAAGCAGTAAAAAACAAAGAAATGAAAATGTTAATAGTGTCAGATTGCTCTACTGTTGCAACGACTTGTTCACGTACATGCTCGCGTCTTAGATTTATGACACCAGAAGGGTACCATTCAAACGAATCACTTAAATTCTCGAAAAAATACAAAAAACAGCAAAGATTTGTGAACTCCAAAAAAAATTTGAACAAAACAAAGAATGTAACAACTAAGTCTAGTTTCCAATCCAAAAAAAGCTTGAACAAAGTGTAACTGAAAGGAAAAAAGACTTGGTCAGTAGCACAACGAGCATAAAAAACGAAACAATACGTAACTATTCTTTAGCAAAAAATAAGAAACCAGACATAAACAATTTACTCTGCCCCCTCCTACTTTGAGACTACTAGAGTGCAACGAATTGAAAAACTAGGAATGTCCTGAATGAAAGCAATAAGCATTTTCTCCGTATTTCCGTTTCATTAGGCTTCATTAGGGCATCATTTCTAGTTAAATATGCATATTTACATAGAAGTCCAAATACTATAGGAAGGTATTAACAGGGTCAATCAAGGTAAATCCATCCATTACCAGAAACCAAAAGGATCTTACACCAAATAGATTTGGCACAAATACGACAAAGCAAAAATAACATAATGTGAAAAATCCATAAATTCACTGTGCCACTCGGTCAATCAAGTGCGACGGTAATAATGCTAACAACAAGAAAAAGGAACCATTGAAGAAAAATGCTCACAATTTCTAAAAGCTCAGAATTTCGAATTACTGCGAAGCAACAGAGAAATTCCTTAAAAAGGCTTTAAAAAATAGCATCTTAAAATTTTCAATAAATTCCTAGGTTTTCCAGTAACAAACAAAAAATACAAACGTACACAAAGATAGCTCACAAGGCAAGTCATTTCATCACTGGCAAAACAAGCAGTACAGTTTGAGAATAATTATTTTCACCAGACTAAAAGCAAAAGTAAAGGTTTTGGTAGAACCAATTCACTTTCTTTCTCTAATGCATTGTGATGACCGAGAACATAATAAATTTTCAAATGCGGATGTTTTGGTACAGGGCAATGGGAGCTTTTTTATCAGGGTTTATTAAGTTTTATTAAGGTTTATTGCTGTTTTACCCAAAGTCACATACTATAGGAAAATATTAACAGGATAAATAAAGAACATTCATCCATTATAAGAAAGCTCGAGTATATCTTACACAACATATAAGGCTTCAACTAAGAACAAAGAAAACAGATATGTAATAAAAGCTTTAAAAAATGCATTACAACTTGGTCAATGAAAGACGAAAATGTCAAAGTTACAGTTACAACACAAAAGTTACCATTTGAACCGCTTAAAATTATTAATCAACACAAACCAACAGAAAAATGGCTAAACCAAAAAAGGGCGACCATTGATTACGAGTAAAATGTAAACATTCTCTTTACATTTCCAGTATTCACGCAATACGATTGACATACAAACATAACCGAAAAAAACAAATAAAAGAAGTCACAACGCCATCTTTAAAATACTCATTAAAAATTTGCGACAAAACTGATTACATTAGAAGCAACGGTAAAAAGCATTATAGAATAAAGCGGATCCTGGAATGCATACATGCAAGAAGAAATAATTGAATTGCAAAATGTGTGTAGCCTGGCCGAAAGAAAGCATGCATTTTTCTTTCTTATTGAGATTTTACTGAGGTTTACTATACGGTCTACTTTTGGTTTACTATTAGGGTTTAATAAAGACGATTCTCATAAGGTTCAACTATGAAAGTCTTGGTAAAACGATCGAAACAAAAGTTTCGAAACTATCCAAATCGGGAAGTTTTTCATTATATGTGCACTAAAGATATCAACGAATTTAATAAGAAAAGGCAATAAAGAAATATCATTTTTCGTTACCAAGTAATACCCATACAAACCTATATGAAAAGACAAATTTGCGAGAAACATTACTGTAGCATTATTGCATAAAAAATTCAATAATTTTTAAAATTAATGGCAACACTAAAAAAAAAATTTTAACATTTTAGTTTCAGTTCTATCATAATGGCATTATGAAAAGGTATTGAAGAGGCATTTATGCAATGTATCCAAGGGGAACAGGCAATCTTTGCATTATAATGGCTACACTTGTATCCAAAGTTTATTAAAGAAACAATTCAAACACCAATTTTACGAGCAAACTATAGAATGAGAAATCAGAGAAATAGAAAGAAGAGGATATACTGAAGAATTTTCATATTCCACATGATGTTTACATCATCAATACATTGAACCTGTTCTCGTGGAGTAGATATTTGTCGACCGTGTGAAACGAAGTTAACACGTTACAGCAATCGGCTCGTAGAAAAAAATACAATGCTTTTAATGAAAGGGAGTTCATTTGCTATATGACAATGAAATACAGAAGAAAAATGTTTTTTTCATTTATAGAAAAGTAGTAAAAAGAAGGGACAACCCTTGAATGCAATAAAGAAAACAACAAAGAATAAAGAGAGGAAAATGTTAATTGTGACAGATTGCTCAACTGTTGCGACGACTTCTTCGCGTACATTGCTCGTTTTTTAGACTAACGTAGCCAGAAGAGTACCATTTAAACGAAAGACTTGAAATCTCAAAACAATGCAAAAGAAGCAGAAAATTGTGAACTTCAAAAAATCTGAATTAAACGAGGAATGTAACAACCAACTCTAGTTTCCAATCCAAAAGAATCTTAACCAAAATGTAGCTGACAGGAAGCCAAACACGGTCAGTAGCACAACGAGCATAAAAAATAAAAATTACGTAGCTATTCTTTGACAAAAAGCATAAATAAGAAACCAGACACAACCAATTTACTTTGCGTACTCCTACTTTGAGACAACTAGAGCGCAATGGATTGAAAAATTAGGTATGCCCAGGCTAGAAGCAATAAGAATTTTTCTTTATTTTGGTTTTCTAGGCTTCATTAGGGTATAATTTCTAGTTAAATAAGCATATTTAACTAAACTTTCAAATACAATTGGAAGATATTAACAGGGTGCTTCAAGGTAAATTCATCCAATATCAGAAACCAAAAGGATCTTACGCCAAATAGATTTGGCACAAATATCAGACAAAGCAAAAAAAAATAATGTGAAAGCATATAAATTTACTGTTCCACTAGGTCAATCAAGAACGTCGGTAATAATGCAAATGACAACAAAAAGGAGCTACTTAAGAAAAATGTTCACAATTTCTAAATGCCTCACAAATTCGAATTATTGCAAAGCAGCAGAAAAATGCTTCAACTCAAAAGAGCTTTGAATTAAAAATCCCATCTTAAAATTTTCCTTAAATTTCCAGGTCTTCCCTTAATGAACAACAAATACAAACATACAAAAAACTGGCTCACAAGGCACGTCATTTTACCACTAGCAAAACAAGAAGCATCAATTAAAATTGACTAATTTTAAGAGACTAACAGCAAAAGTAAAGGCCTTCATAGAAAAACATCGCTTTTTTCTTTAACAAATCAATATGACATAGACAGTGATAATTGTTCAAATGCGGATGGTCTGATACAGGGCAATAGGAACTCTTTTTATCAGGCTCAATTAAGTTTTATTAAGGTTTAGTACTGTTTTAACCCAAGGTCATATGCTATAGAAAAATATAAACAGGATAAATAGAGGAACATTCATGCATTGTAAGAAAACTCGAGAATTCTCTACACATTATAAAGGGCCTTAACTAAGAACTAAAAAAAATGTAATAAAAGCTTTAATGATTTGCTTTACAACTTGGACAATAAAAGAGAAAGGTATTAAGGCTAAAAACAACCAAAAAAGTTTTTCATTAAAACAGACCGTTTAAAATTTTAAATCGGCACAACACACCAAAAGAACAGCTAAACAAAAAAGGACGATAATTAATTCACGATGAGATGTAAACATTTTTTTTAGGCTTCCCCGTGTTTCCGCAATCAAACTCAAATCCCCAAACAAAAAAAAGAACTAACCAAAAGTCGTACGGCGATTAGACAAACCTTTATAAAAACTTGTCGCCTAATTAATTATACTAAAAGCAAGCGTAGATCGAATGGTAGAATTAAAGAACTTTCTTCTCTGATGCATTCACCAAAAAAAAAACAGTGAACTCTAAAATACACGTAGCCTGACAGAAAAGAATATGTATTTTTCTGTCTTATTCAGGCTTTACTGAGGCTTTACTGAGGTTGTACCAGGTTCTATTAGAGTTTATTTGGTTCTATTAGGGTTTATTAGGGTTTAGGGTTTATTTAGGGTTTATTAGGGTTTATTAGGGTTTATTAGGGTTTATTAGGGTTTATTAGGGTTTATTAGGGTTTATTAGGGTTTATTTAGGGTTTATTTAGGGTTTATTAGGGTTTATTAGGGTTTATTTAGGGTTTATTAGGGTTTATTAGGGTTTATTAGGGTTTATTAGGGTTTATTAGGGTTTATTAGGGTTTATTAGGGTTTATTTAGGGTTTATTTAGGGTTTATTAGGGTTTATTAGGGTTTATTTAGGGTTTATTAGGGTTTATTAGGGTTTATTTAGGGTTTATTAGGGTTTATTTAGGGTTTATTTAGGGTTTATTAGGGTTTATTAGGGTTTATTAGGGTTTATTAGGGTTTATTTAGGGTTTATTTAGGGTTTATTTAGGGTTTATTTAGGGTTTATTTAGGGTTTATTTAGGGTTTATTAGGGTTATTTAGGGTTTATTAGGGTTTATTTAGGGTTTATTTAGGGTTTATTAGGGTTTATTAGGGTTTATTAGG